>LPNX010525693.1:587262-626185 GCA_001517045.1 Pseudotsuga menziesii | reverse complement strand
CTGGAATGTGTGTTTGCTTCCGTTGTATGAATGAAAATAAATGCATCTGTGTATGCTTAATTCCAGCATTGATTTCATTTGATTTCTGTTTATGTTCATTGGGCATCTTGCCCGGCTATGTTGTTGTGATTGGTCGCGTCCTCTTCGCCGGTCTGAGGGACGGGGACGTGACACCTCTACAAAGAGTTGGGTGACTCAATGTCTCTAACAAAAGAGCTATTGAGTATGATTATCCAAAAAACTTTTCTTTCAAAACATAAAATTATATTATCTACAATCACAGACTTTATCTTTTGTTAAACCATATTGATGTTTTTTTTTCGGTGTTTCATTTCCCCGCTTTAGGGGTATGCTAGTTAGTAAAATAATAATTAACAAAAAGTATAAAAAATGGTCTATTTAAAAAATAGTTAGTATTAAAACAACTCATGATGAAATAATCGTCAATTTTGTCCATTTTTTGAAGTGAATCTTAGTGACAAACATGCAATTGTCCCTTCTATTTGTGTTGACGTTATGTGTAGCTTCACTTAAAAGAATGAGATTTTTGCATATATAAATGACCAAATCAAAGAATCATTGCATGGTATGAAATACAACAATTGGTAAGAGAAGAAACACTTTCTTGGTATAAAAAGAGCACGCCTTTAACCAAAACAATAATGACCTCCAACACCAGAAAACTATCAATACCCACCTACCTTGGAAAAAATCAACTACCTAGCAAAGGGACTTGGTGAAAAATGAAAGGTTCTTTCAAAATTTAAGCAAATAACACACCAAATCCCAATTGAAACCTCATCTCAAATATGAAAACACGCTTTCAAAAAGTACAAAAAAAGATAAATCACTTGTGAAAAAACACAAAAACATGAGGATATGAGTAGAATGAGAAATTATTTATATATTAATTTGTTGTTTTTTAATTATTTATAAGGCCACTAGATAACCTAACTCAATGGGATAATAATTCTTATTATTTATAAACCAAATAACATAGGAAATAACCTAGGGAGTTAAGGTTTCCATACAACATGAGATAATCAACACTAATAGAGGTGAAATATTTTAAAGGTAAAATACAAGTATAATGCATTATTTCTAGCATTAAAAATTACTTTCAAACATCTTAGCAATGGTAGCACAAGTGAAAAAATATATCAACATCTTTTACATAGGACTTACGAGTGTAATGAGAATCACTTATCATGCATTCAACATAAATCCATGACTCATATAAGATATAGAATCTATATCATAATCAAATTCATTTTTCATTCTTCTATTATCTATGTGGGATCATCCAATACCTTCGGAAAAAATTGCACCCTATAGAATGTGTATATGAATGAGTGCCTCTTGGATCTTCAAGATTGAGGGAAGTGTGTTTATCACAAAAACCTTAATCATTGACAACATTTTTTTCCAAAAATATATATTTAATAATTCTACATACAACTTGTGACTTCATTATCTATTTGGAAATTTCATAATACTAGTTTGACATAAAGCCCTTACTCATAAAATATATATATTATTAATTATAACTAACTTCATTGACCTCACTTCATTCTTTGCGGTGAATCGTCCAATAAATTTTGTTTAAATCCCATCACCTAGAGATTAGATTATCAGGCCCCTCTAATACTTGCAACACTAAGGAATCTCTACATATCACCAAAAATATGATCACGACTCAAACAAACTTCCATGCAATTCTACTAGAGAATGTAATTTGGATAGAGTTGAAAGGGTTTGAAGGCTACCCTAACATGTCTAATTGAAAACATCTTAATAAAGTCAATTTAATTATTCACACGAGGCATGCCATGTGTAAGTACATCATGTAACCTCAACCACATAAGTGATTCAATGCAATCATGGTGATTTTTCCCCCGATTGTCGACCAATGTATTTAAATATCCAAAAGTACCATTAAAGTGACATTAATTCAGTAGAGTTAAAGTGACTTGAAACATAGATTCCCTCCACTGAATTTCACATTTATTCCACACACACACACACTTGTGAACTTACACTAATAATCAAATTTTGAGTACATGTTTCTCATGAGAGATCCCATGAACAACATATATAATCCTTACGATATCCCATCAAGATCTTCAAACACTACCAAAGAATTCGACTACCAAAGTATCATTGCAACCCAAAAACAAATACAAACTAAACATCAAATCAAACTTTAAGATGAATCTTCCATTTTCTATTCAAACATAAATTTAGTTAGCTTTTTTAGCTTAACGATGTGCTTCTAAACTTACAATGCACCGACGTGTTTGTAATGATAAGAAGCACTGGGGCTGCAAAGAAAAAACCGCACTGATTATGAACATTCACTAAAATATCCGCTAACTAAATCTTTTGTTGTATTTGTTAGTAAATAATTCTATATGCATTTTTCAATAATGTAAATCGAGTGTGTCTAATATACATTAGTGCATCGGCGCTTCCATTTACTAATCGCACGTTGGTAACTAGGAAATTATTAAAAAAAATTACATGGAAATATTTGTATATGTTTATTTGCGTATAATGTCTATTCAGTGCACTAGACGATATACAGTGCGTATGTGCTCTATAACTCAAGTGCACTGGAAACTTGAAAATTAATATTAAAAAAATCACAATTTTTTCTTCTTACAATTGAAAAAAGAGTGGAAATTTATTTATTGAAAAAGTAATTTCATAGTGTTTTAAAAACCTAAAACATAATCATTATTTCATTATTTTGCCAAAATTTTGAGGGAAGAGTTTTGCAATACAAAGTTGTCAAGGAGGACTATGGAGCAATCAAATTATTCATAATATCAAAATTTGAAAGGTATTGTGTATCACTCAAACCATGCATAGAAAAAATTTATAATTTTCCTATTGATCTCAATAATAATAACAAATTACTGTTTGTGTGTGTTCCTATTAAGATTTAAATTTTTACTATTTGTATTTTGTTTTTGTTCAGTGGCTGCAAAATTTCACCTTAGGGTTGATCTCCATCTATCTTGACAATTAGGGCCTTTTATTTTAAGCACTTTGGATTTAATGGGTTTCTGCTTCCATAGATAAGTCGTTTGGAATATGAGACAAGGAGACCACTTATTCCATGATTGGATCCCAAACCTTGTCTGCCATGTAGGTTCTTTTTTCTAAAAAATGATTTATACATTTTCAGTGTGTCATGTTTCAAAATAAATCACTAGGGCGCTTAATTTATAAATCCATCGGTTACACGTGAGTTTTTTTTAAATGCACAAAAAGCGGTGCATTAATTAAATTAAGATGCACCAGTTCTTTTAAAATCAGCATATCACATCGGAAAATGATGTAACATACTATTTAATATATGCCATGGAATAGGCTTATATTTTCATTTTTTCTTAGTCCCCGTATTCATTATTACAAACATTAAATTTTCATAAAATAATTAATTTTTTTTCAGAATAAAAATACTTATTATCCAATCCAAACATAATTCCCCTAACAATATAACTAAAAATCTTCGCTATCGGTGCACTATTGTCTATGGCACACCAATGATGATGAATCGGTCCTTCGCTCATATGTACATATAAATAAATCATTCAGCATTAAATAATTGTTTTAAATAGATTTGTTGCAGAAAAGAAACAAAATGGAACCCATTCAACACATAAAACAAGACAACAAGGAAGAAATGGGTGATGACAAAGTTTGTGAATAATTTTGATTTCGTTATAACATCTTAAGATTTATATTTGTTGTAATCTTTATATTTTATTTTATTTTGCACTTGCCATCCTTGGATGTCTCCAAACAGGTGTTAACATACAAAGAAGAGCCATTTGAAGATTTGATTGACATTCAGTTAAGTATGGGTTGTGAGTATATGTTGGCATATCATAAATAAGAAACAATAGTGTGTTATTATTACCACTTATCAAACTATCACTTTGGTGCGTTATTTACCTAGTTCTGCGCTAACGCTTTCATAACTATAAAAATCACTAGTGCAATGTTTATATAAAGCATTGGTGCTTATAATATTGTAAATCACCAGTGCTTTTATTTGTATAACGCATCGGTGGTCGTAATGTTTTTAAAGCACTCGCTCGTTTTTTAGTTTTATAGAACTAGTGGATGTAATTTATAAAGCATCGGTGCTTAATATTTTCTTATGCACCTGTTCTATATTTGTTTGATAAACACTTATGCTGATGTATTTATAAAGCACCAGTACATTTGTATATAAAGTACACCAATTTTTTAACCTCCGCTACAACCTCATGATCTGGCATTTTGTGTAATTATAACAAATTTCCGTAACAACCTTCGCTAAAATGATTCGCTACCAGTAACAGAGGTTGTAGCAGATATTTTTTAATAATTTTGACCAATCTTGTAACAATAAAAACCTTCATTGTGACCTCCACTACAGGGTATTTTCCTTTTATTGATAATTATGGTGTTCCCCCATAAAGGGAAGATCATCAAGCTTAATCAATTCACTTATTATGATGCCAAGGGGTCGACTTGTCTAGACCATGTATTACCTATATTTCAAAGTAACTTTTGAATCATTTCCATTCCATCATTCATGAGTGTAGGTATTTGAATCTTCCAATATTCCTCCCTCGTTGGGTCCTTCTGGGGCTTACCTCCAACCCCACCAAAGGTGGAGATCTCAAAATTATGCACTATTGCTTCTGAGAAATATACTACCTCAACCCTCTCCTAGCCCTAACTTGTTGTTAGGGAACCCATGCATGGAATTTCCTATACATCAAGTTACATTCATTTTTCCTCCTCTAGGGATTATGGGAACTCCCATGATGGCTATGCTTAACCTTATAGGCTTGATATTAGGTCTCCCTATTTGGTACCTTATCCCACCAAACCCCCTACCCACCCCACAAGTTATTTGCATCATGTATATTCGACTGGTACTTATGTTTCCCCACTACCTATGGTTATGAAGGAAACTACATCTTCCACCCAACCTTCTACCAAAAATAAGGTTGTGGGAAAATCCAAGAATGTTCCCCCCAGTCTACTCAAGATACTACCATAAACCCCCATACCCCAAAATTAGCGTGATCCCCAATGCCTTGTGTTGTGTGCAATATATTGGGTCACACCACCCATTAGTGTATAGAGTTTTTGTTCTCACGTGCTCATATCCACATACAAGAGGAGAAGGCTGATGTGATTACCCTAGTGGTTCATATCACCCTCTCTAATGCTACCAAACAACACAACAAGGTATTGTGAACCAACCATCCCTACACGTTATGTGCCATTATTGGTCACTATTCACACCATTGTATTGATGTCCAAAAATTTCAGTCCATCTTATTCGATTTGCATCGAGGGTCCCTTGAAGCGCAAGCCACCAAAATCGAGGAATTCACCCCCATGTCTTCATTTGAGGGACGATTTCCATCTACTACCTTTTAACCTCCAATGAGGCTTCCTTATCGTTATCCTCTACCGCCATGGATATATAAGTGGATGCAAGCCCATTCAATATATATGTTTGATCTTTTTAAGCAATGAAAAAATTATCGAAGCCCTTACAAGTCTAGAAATATTCCCATTGAATTATATGCACCACGAGGTGTATTCCATTGCCGAGGAACCTTCTCCTTTGACAACATCTTCAAGTTATCTCTCCATTGAATTGAAATATTTTATCCTCCTTGGCAATGTTGATTGATTCAAAAACCTAATCCCAGCTCTAGATGCCTTTGAAGAAGGTAACATGGCCAACATATTTCCCACCATTCAAGTGGGAATTTTAGTTAAACTTGGTGTTGCCTCCTATCAGGATATTTTTCAAGGGTTTCATGACATTTTCGCTTGGTCCTACACCAAAATTCCAAGACTCAACCCCGCCATTGTTGAACACCATATTTTTACATGGTCTGATGTCAAACCTGTGTGCCAATAATAGAGACCCATCCACCCTTCAAAATACCCAATCGTTAAAGTTGAGATCAATAAGTTGAAAAAATCCAAATTCATTTATCTAATTTTGTACACCACTTGGGTATCCAACCATATTCTAGTCAATAGGAAGCAAGGAACCATTTGTAATGATTTCCTTAATATTAACAAAGCGTGTCCCAAAAAAACTCACCCCACCCCCTTCATTAACCAAATTATCAATGCATGCATTGGGCATGAGGCCCTATCCTCCATGGATGGATTCTCTAGGTACAACTAGATCCAAGTATGCCAATAATACCAGTACAAAACCACCTTCACAACCCCATGGGGAACCTTCACTTATCAATTGATGCCAATTGGAGTAAAAAATGTTGGAACCACCTTTTAGTGCTCCATGTCATATTTTTTTCAATACTATATCATCCCAACATAGTTGGACAAAATTACTGCACACTCTAAGAAATGCTCACTACATATTGAGGATCTATGTTAAGTTTTCCTTAGGTTTCACAAGTACAACATCAACTTGAGCCCACTTAAGTGCATGTTTTGTGTTCCTATTGGCCAATTGTTGGGATTCATCGTCTCCATAATTGGGATCACAATCAATCCTTTAAAGGTTCAATCCATTATTGACCTACCTTGCACCCCACCTCCCTTTCCCCCTCTAAAGATCTTGTGTCAATTAGAAAGTCTTCAAAGCAAGGCAAACTTCCTATGTCATTTTATCCTATATTGTGCCACAATCGTTCATGGATTTTTACATTTTCTCCATTCTAATGTTCCCTTCATATGGGTTGAGCAAGCACAAGATTCTTTTGATGACTTAAAGTGTGCTCTTACTTTAGATCCCTTGATTATCCCTCTAGACTTCATATAGAATTTTATCCTTTACATCTCATCATCCCATTATGTTGGAGATAGATTGCTCGTGCAAGAGGATTTTTATTGTCAGGAACATGTCATATACTATGTCAATAAGAATTATTTGGTCCCTCTATCTCATACCCTCATGAGGATAATTTATCCTTAGTCATTGTCTTTTATGTCCAAAAACTAGTCATTACAATCTCATGACCAAAACCAAAGTCATCACAAACTTGAACCCTATGCTATATCTCTTGAATCGATGCCTCATTCAAGTTAGGGTCACTAAGTGGATCCTTGTCCTTCAAGAGTATGATCTCAATTTTGTGTCCCATAAGAGTACAAAGGATTTGGCCTTAGCAAAGATCGTTACGGATTTACTATCCAAGACCAACTCATCCCCTATCCTTGACACTCTTTTGGATGAACACTTGTTCACCATTTCTTCAGACATTAACCCTTGCTATGGGGATATCCTTGTTCATTTACACACTTAGAATTTTGTTTCTCACCTCAAATAAAAAAATTATTATGGGATTTGTCACCAAGCCCCCTGATACCTCCTTATAGGTGATGCTCTCTATCAACATGACGTTGATACGATCTTAGAATGATGTCTCACACATTATGAGACTAAGCAAGTGTTAAATGACTGTTATAATGGAGCTTGTGGTGGTGATATATTAGGTATGCACACTTCCCAAAAGATAATTCACATCATTTATTTCTAGCCCAAATTATTTTTTTATTGCATTGAGGTAGTCAAATACTGTCGCAATTGTCAAGCATTCACCACCAAGGCAAGGACAACTCATGCACCATTACCTATAATCGTCATTATTGGTCCCTTCTTCAATTTGGCTATCGACTTCATAGAGTGCAACCCTACATCAACCAATATCCATAAGTACATCATAACGATTGTCAACAATTTAACTAAATGGGCTGAATTGATGCCAACATACAATAGCATTGCTTCAACAATGGTTCGTTTCTTTTTCTATAATGTTTTTTCTTGATTTGGTGTACCCTTCCAATTGGTGTCTGATCATGGATCACATTTTTAAAAGACCATTTGCAAAGGGTTAGCACAACTTTTGAAGTTTGAGCACAATTTTCCTCGTCCTATTACCCTCAAGTAAATGAACAAGTTGATGCCATCAATAGGGTCCTTAAAACCATCCTCCAACAAATGGTAGATAATCACAAGTTCGATTGGAACCATATTATTTTTCATTCCCTATGGGCATATTAAACATCTACCAAAACCACTATTATTTATACTCCATTTCATCTCATCCATGGAGTGGAAATCCATCTTACCTATCAAGTGTCAAATATTTTCTTTACACCTTGTTGTCAAACTTTTTCCAAAGACCTCTTCTTTGGAACACTGCTTGATCACTATGGAACAAGTGGATGAGGATCATCATGTGTCTCTCCAAACCATCAAGACTACCAAACAGAGTTTGAAAACCCATTATGATAGTCACGTCCACCCATGCCTATCACATGAAGGTGATATTGTCCTTGTTTACGATCAATCCCATGACAAACTTGGCCGAGAAAAGTTCGAATCCATGTGTTAGATACCCTATGTCATCAATCACTACCTCGACAAGGGGGAATACCTATTCACTGATCTAAATTGCCAACTATTAAAGAACCTGCATAATATGTTGTACCTCAAAAAGTACTATGCATTAGACTGACCAATCCTTTTTTACCTATATCATATTTTTCTTTTATTTCCCTTCATAGTGAGCCTTATGGTTTTTTTTTCCCTTTCAAACGGATCTTCATCCTTCCTTCTATGTCGAATATGCTGTCAGTGAAAGCAGATACTCCTCAAATCTCACCTCGACTTCTTGGGACCTTTATTCCACATCGCACATCATGCTCCATGCTAGTGGCATATGTATTGGCATGACCACTCCTAACTAGGAGGAATACAATGTTATGATTGTCCTATTTTCCAATGCTCTCCATATGTGCATTCATCACCTTCATGTTTATCTTGATTCCCAATTGCTTTCCACACATTTGAATAACTATTATTGGGTACGTGACCCTTGCCTCTTTAGATATTATCTGTGAGCCGTACAATTGGTTAGATAGTTTGAATTCATTACATTCATTCATATACCTAGGAGTCTCAATAGTGTCACATATCATACATCAAATGAAATCCTTTATTGGAATATTCATCATCAATAACAAAGAAATAAACTGTAAATGTGCATCTATCATATATGTGCACCCATATCTACATAATCATTGCACAACATCACATCATCATCATCATCATCATAATATAATTCTCATGTAAATAAAATTTTACATTGACATTCATGTGTGTGTGTGTGTGTCCAAAATATAGAATTTTTTACATCCATGGGTCCCAACAGCTTATTAAAATATGTGATACATAGGTCAAAAATCCCATGTTCGTGGAATGGGGGTAGCCTTATCACATTGCCTACTGGTTTTCAAAATAATCGTTGGAATCCTCTGAATCCTCCTCATTATCGCTCTCATAATCCATGTGGGGATCATTCCCCATCATCATATCACGAATCCCTGGATGGACATGGTCATGTGACACATCATTGTGCACCCCTCGGGTGGATCCTGGTAGCATATGGTGATAAAGTATTCTACTAGATGTTGCCATCCATCATTGGTCACTCCATCTAGCAAGTGGTCGATGTCTCAACGTAGTCCTTCCAACATAGCCTCAACACTCTATCACCTACTTCATGCACGGGGGGTAGGTTTGACACCATCGACCCTACTGTGTCAACATTGAAATCTAACTGGAGACACCTGTCCAATATCTACACACACATATACGATAAGTAATCAGTTCCATGGTTTCATAATCAAGTATATCTATCACCTACACTACTATGTAAACATGACTATCATCATCATAATGCATAATGATATTTACCATCTATCCCTCAAGCCTTATTGGGTGGTCATGGAAACTCTAGGTCACCTCGGAATTCCATCCTCGCATATGGGTAGTCCTCAATGGCAACGAGGTTTTGTCGTCACTGTGTAAAAAAACCCTGTCCAAAGATGTTTCCCACATTTCTACCTCTGCGACCCTCCCCATACTATGGCATAGTGTCATATTGTAGGCACCTCTTGAATATCTAGACCTTCCTAAAGTAGCCCCCCTCAAGTACCTTCTCCACCACCATCATCTGTACTCCAGAGATCTTGTGGATCCAGCTTTACCCTAGTACTCGTACGACACCAGTTGCCATGGATCATGTCTCCAAGATCATAATATGCACCAATAATATGGAGGAATCATATAACTATGTTCCAACATGTAGTGTCATGACGATACATCCTCCATGTCAACATGACGTGACCTCACCGACTATGTGTTTCATATCATTCCCAATATTAGGATCCCTGTCATGAAATTTACATCCTAGAGGGTGATATCTATTTGTTTTCCCTGTATGAAAAATGCACCAATGTCTTTTTCCTAGTACTCAATGATCTTAGTCAAGAGAAACCTCGCTAACCTCATGAAAAGTTTCTCATTGAACTTGAGCAACCCATATCTTGTGAGGCTATCCCTCATCGGTTGGTCATATCGTATATTCTTTTGCATCTCTGGCATGTTTCACTCTCTCAAGTTTATCCTCATCCTACATCAACTAAGCACCAGTTCCAATCCATAGCATAAACTCCTAGTTTGTGACTAAGTGACTCTTTTTCCAAGGAAAAGAGAGATCTAGGTCTCACCTAGTCAAGGGAAACCAATGACTTAGTCTCTCTTTTTCCCTTTCCAAGTGCAACCTCAGGTTGCACCTATTCCTCATCTAGGTGTGACCTAGTCACTACTGTTAAAGTAATCCTATGACTAGGTCATGGGAATATTCCTGAGAGGTGTGACACTCCCCTAAAACCCTTTGAGATCCACCTTATTTCCTCGGAAGCCCAAAACATGAAATGAAATGGATGAAATTGAAGGGTAAGGTGACACCTCTAATCTACAAGTCATGGAGACTAAATCTAACAAAAAAAGGGAGAAATTTGCACCTAAATTTTTGGGCCCCACAAGCTCCTCTAATGATGAAGTGAAAATGACACCTTGATTTGTGGGGCCCACCCCTTTTATAGTCATTTGGGTACGTGTTTTCTTCTCGATAATATGACGCCATATGACACCCATTTGACATGCCATTTGTACTATCGAAATTGTGATTCTGAGCTCTTCTCAATTATATGATCCATTTTCTATAATTGAGATATGTTTATGAGACACTGTCGTCCTCCTCGTTTTTCATCTCTCCATGTAATTTAGTTCATATTTTTATGTTATATGATACTTGTACATTTGGTTTCCTTTCCACATTCACTTTATGCTTGGGTATCGTTTCCATGTGTGTAGGTCCAGTTGTCACTGGGGCCCTTTTGTTTAGCCATGCAACCATTCCTTACAGATATATTTTTTCGAACTGGCATATAGGTTATTCCCCTCTACAACGCATCATGTGCATCAACCATGTTTGACCCTCTTTTCTACCTATAGGAACCCCCCTCTATTTGGGTAAATGTCCCATCCGACTTCCATTGCTTTTTATTTTTCCCGGAAATAAATCCTCCCCTACATGGGCACCATCAATTATCACCACTCTTTCCATTTAATGCCCATTCTATTTCACTTTCCGTAGGATTGGGAGTCCATATACTTTGTGATTTTGCACCTATATGCACAATAATTCATCATCATCGCTCATTGGTCAACACCCTAGACTCCCAATATTATGGCCTTTATTGTGATTTGATGTTTCATGCTATACATTCATGAGCCTACTACTCCATTCATACTATAAATTTTTCATTATTTTTCCTCCATTCATCATTCCTCAAGTATATCATTACCATTAGTGTCCTAATCCTACTCACTTCCATTTGTTATCATTTCATCATTTCATTAACTTGGTTGTACATTGGACACTTATTCCCTTGCCTCATATTACCATCTCTATTAGGTGCCCACGCACTTGGGAAACCATTAAAAATGGTGCTCTTCAACACTATTGCAAATTATATATGATTTAATTGTGGTAACATCCTTGGTTTCCTTTATTCAGAGAATTATGTGATGATTCACCCATGGAATCTTATTGATGCCAGTCTCTCCCAGAGTCAACATTAGTACCCATATATTTCCCTACATAAGTTCCCCATTATCGTAATTCCCCCTAGTACCCACCGTTTTGACCCTTCTCTGATATCATCATAAGTCTCACATATGATTCTAGGTCATCCATGCCATCATGCTTTGAATAATGGAAGTTTGAGCCCTTGATCTGTGACCCCTGTATCCACCATTGATGTCTCGGTCCCTTATCTCTCTTCATTATCTAGTCATATCCCTCATGCTTCCACCGAGGAAACCTCATTTCCTTGCTGGTAGTGAGTCTCCCTCTATCGACATCAACACTTCTCTTCTAGAGTATAGACCTAGAGGCATTTTGTACCTTGGCCCCATAGCCACCATTTATGGGTTCCCTTGGGTCAATTCAGG
Organism: Pseudotsuga menziesii; assembly: GCA_001517045.1. Taxonomy (NCBI): domain Eukaryota; kingdom Viridiplantae; phylum Streptophyta; class Pinopsida; order Pinales; family Pinaceae; genus Pseudotsuga; species Pseudotsuga menziesii. The sequence goes on along the minus strand of LPNX010525693.1, from coordinate 613,815 downwards.
GGAGACCTTAGTGTCCCTTAAGATTGGTTGTTTCTCTTGTCCTCAACTCCAGCTCATTATTTCACCATTGATAACCGTACATGTTCATGGTTCTCTTATCCAATTTGGTTGAAGATACAGATATCCTTGACTCTATCTAGTTTTAGAGTCTGCTTGCAATCCTTTCAGTCGTATGCCCATCTGGTATCTAGGAAGCATTGGTGACAGTGATCTATTTTCAATTGTAGTTCCTTGGATATGTTTGACTCAATATTTTCATTATTTGAGTCGTTTGTGAGGAATGGCATTCCTTATTCTATACTCCTTCTAGATATTTGGCCCCTCCAATTTGAACACGGATTCAGTTGCTATGATTCAGCATTCTATTGGGATTCTGTTGTTCCTACATGTGTTGGGTATAGTTTAGTGGTAAAAGTGTGCTACGTTACATTATCAACTCGAATAATTGAAGGATCTTTTACATGGATCTTTGATCCATCTAAAGATATTTTTCTAGATAGGTAAAAAACCTCTCTTATGAATACCATTCATTCAAGATGGATGAGTTCATGTATGACACAACTTCATATATTTTACGTTTTTATATTAGAGTATAGTGTTTCACTTCTTTCCATTAAAACAAATGCTTGTTGGTGTCCCAAAAGTTCCTTTTGGAGCCCCTGGAGATGAATATGCAAATTGGGTCGACTTATACAACCAAATTTATCAAGAGAGATTACATTTTTGGCTCAAGACATCAATCACGAGATCACAAATCAACTCACGGGTCTCATGGTATATTTGAGTGCAGAAGATGCAAATAAAGATATGTTCTCATTTCTCAATTATCCTAGTGGATCAATAATACCCTGAGTAGGCCTTTTCTATCTTATGCAAATAATAGTACTAAATGTACACACAATATGCATGAAGGTAGTTGCTTCAATGGTATATTTCATCCTAATCGAGGGCGAAATTATTAAACGTATAGCATAGCATTACCTCATGCTAGGGTTATAACCCACCAATGTGTCATTTCATGCATGTGTTCTTCAAATCATCCATGGTTGGACCATGATTATGTATATGAATTGGGTCCCTTATTGACCATCATGATGTATTATATCCAATGGTGATTATGTATTGATTAGGTCCCTTTTGGTCTAGATCCCATATTATATTGATATCTTGATACGAGCATGGGTATGCCCTCCTTGTCTATATATGAGATTTTGTAGACCTCGCCAATTTTGAGTGCATTCTCTATAGGTATGGACTCTATAGTCCCTTGGGAGGGACAGTCCTCTCCACCATGGTCTCAGTCTCTTGTCTAGATGTCATTACCTATCTCCTAAAATTATGAAATTCCAATTATGTATCTCAGCCATATGATGAGCTCCTAATCTCACATATCAAGGGGCAATCTGTTAACATCCAAAATTTGCTCACCTACCATGTCATCAACTCGGCCATCCTTATACATCATCATGATTAGCAGTATAAACTCCATTTTCCCATCTCTTTCCACCCATATGACCTTAGGAAGTGTTAAAACTCCCAAAGAAAAACTTTATTATTTTACGCTTCCCTAATGAAGTAAGGGCCAAAAGAGAATACAACCTTTGACGTGATCCAAAAACAATAATGGATCTAGCTTCCAAAACCCTAGTTTCTCCACTAAGAAATCAAGGAGATGGAGAGCATACACATTGGATCTATATCTTTCTCTTGGGAACTCTTGTACCTATGAAAAATCCCTCAATGTCACCATTCCACACTCACAATTTCCATATCATAAACATGTCGACACTCTATCAAAATTCCTCCAGATATAAGAGGATACAATTTTATGCTTTCTACTTTCACCATTGAGCATATCTATTCGTGACGTTTTGTTGAAGACTAGAGGTCCCAAAAGGAGCCACACAAACCTTCCCTTGGACAACTACGAAGGCTCCATATCCTCTACATTGTACTAAAGTGTGACTTTGTAACTTCCTTTATAATATCAATGAAACACATTCTTTGATTCCTTACATGATGTCTTGGTGATCTATGTTTGTATTGTGATTTGAGGAGTGTGGATTGATTGTTGAGTTTAGTTTTTTGTTGATTTGTTTTTCTTATTGAATCTATGACCAAGGATTGCACAACCCCTTAGTTGGTTCTCTTTTGCACACATGTGTGAGAATTCACATACTACAGATAGTCAACACTAAACCTTAGAATTTTTGTAGAAGTTAAACCTTGGCATTCTAGACATTTTCCATTTGTTCTACTCATTATTATTTTTCACAAAGATGTCAAAACCTATCATAACCTAGTTGTCAACCGACAACGAGGACATCCATCACTAGCTACAACCCATGAATGCGAGCTAACTCATCGCTATTATTCAAGAAAAACCACACCACCTAAAATAACCTATCAGTGGTCCATAAAGGGACAAACTTTCACTCTTACCAAATGCCTTTAGGTCTTGGGTTGTTAACATGTTTCCTTATGTCTAAATAAGACATGCTCTTAGCCAAATAGAAAAAGTTCTAGGCCTTACTCCAATAGTTTCAACCTAAATAATATCCATGGAAAAGTTAATATCCTTAACTAACTCTAATGAGACCTTGTGATTTCTAATAACATTTAGGCTTAGTCCCATAGATGCCACTGAGCTCAAATATATTGTAGTCTAATATCTTACTCATAAAAAAAATTATATTCATAATACAAACATAATAATAGCTTTGTTAATGTTTTTTATAAATTTTTAATAAATCTTTAATTGTAAATTTGAAATAATTTTCTTATATCTTAAAATTTATATAGTGAATTACATTTAGATATGATAATTGTGAGGAATTATTTATTGCTAATTTCCCTCTCCTAAATAAGGCTAGCGTGGTAGCAGATACTTTCCAAGTAGCTTTTAATAACAATAAAATCATAGTTTTTATTTGAAATGTCTAATGTCGAAACAAAGTGGTATTTTGCTGTGCAATGTGCCCATATTCCATGAACTCTTATTGTGCAATGTGGCAATATTCCATGGGCTCTATCGTCTAATTCCAAAGCACTATGGGCTCTTTGGTTTGTTTTATTAGCCAACTGATTGTGCTTTCAGCAGTGTCTTCAACCAATATAGCTCAATCTAGATGCCCATGCTATCATCCATTGATAGGATAGGTTGTTGCTTATACCATATGGACTACATTACTACTAGAACAGTATGGCAACGTTATCAACTAATCATTTAATTAATTTGCAAATACCATCAAGCACAACAATGTGATCATTCACTAGATGTGATATGTCAAAATACCTCTTCCATTCATTTGATACCTCCACTTACAAATCGTTGAATATGCCAACACTACTATGTATTCGATATGCAAGCTATGCTATATGTTACTGTCATGAATAAATGATAATAACGATCTCAACAACAACCCATTTGCTCACTCAATGAAATAGCAACAACTCAACAAGATGATAGTTAAACCAATTCACTGAAAATAAAATATTTGAAAACGTTATCGTTTAATTGAGATGCCAATACTATCAATGAATGTGGCCAACACTTTCAATAATTTAATAGCAAACACTCCCATGACTGAAAGGTAATTGCAGCATTCTCCCATGACTTAATATCCAAGAAATGACAAGCCTTTTATATATATATATAAGATGCCAATACTATCAATTTATGTGGCCAACACTTCCAATAATTTAATAGCAAACACTCCCATGACTGAAAGGTAATTGCAGCATCCTCCCATGACTTAATATCCAAGAAATGACAAGCCTTTTATGTATATATAAGATGCCAATACTATCAATGTATATGGCCAACACTTCCAATAATTTAATAGCAAACACTCCCAAAATTCTAACATATATACGCCTATCTACGTAATTACCCTTTCACCACTCCAACTGTTGATTCTGTCACATTAATAGTTCCTCACTCCAACCACTCCAACTGTTGATGCCACAGGTAATTGCAGCCAAAATTCTAACATATATACGCCTATCGAGGTAATTACCCTTTCACCATTCCAACTGTCGATTCTGCCACATTAATAGTTCGCCACTCCAACTGTTGATGCCACATTAATAGTTCAGCTTAATGGTTTTCCACATCAATTCTTCCTTCACCATGCAAATGGGATTATGTGCTGCAAAGCAATTAGCGTGTACTATATATCTCTTGAAATGACAGAAGCTTGCTTTTGGACAAGACACCAATGCAACGCAACACATATCTTGAAATGAGACAACAAGTGTTTTATTGACAAGAAGCTTGCTTTTGGACAATACACCAATGCAACGCAACAGGTAGATGAAGCACAACACAATTGTAGCAAAGATTATCTTCATAACAATAACAATAACAAAACAGGAGGATAAGATGAATTCGTATGTACACCCAGTAGTTTATGCAAAAGTTGAGCTCGTGAGGTGCAAATAAAATAAAATAATAAATCAAATGTGCAACACCATTGAATTCACAAGCTATGTCAATGGAGCCAAATTGACCCAAAATAGATGTGGCTTCAACATGTAGGGTCTGCATGCAATCTGAGGTAGATGACAAGTTTTGCGAATATACCCAGGGAAACAAATGTCACGATGACCGAAACGACGCCACAGGAAGTCAGCTCCAGCAAACAATTACACCATTTGCACAGGAAGTAGGCTGGAATGATCTACATGCAGTCTGAGAGAGATGACAACATTTGCTTGCAAATATGCCAATTCGCAGATCGAATCACTGATCTACAGGTCGATGGCAATATTATGTCCACCACTTAGACCCCATTCATCGATTCTTACGCTTCTTTTGAGCATTGACTGGTAGCTATTTTTCACACTTATATGCAACCTTGAATTCTCTCCGTAGGACGCCATGGGACATATACTCTCCATCATTAGGGGTTGAGTGGTTTGTCAAACCCCTTAATAGGAGGAGTGTATAGTAGAACCTGGTACAAGCACGACTAAACAACAAGATCTCTGAATCAAGAAGATAATTAAGTTCCAGTTCTACAACCAACAATTTGTGTATAAATGCAAAGATTAACCTCTTCCTTTTTACACCTCTAAGTTTTCCCTTCTTCTAATTACATTTTAAGTTTTAATTAGAAGGCTTCATTTCTCCCATGAGTATACTTAGCTTATGGAAATATTAGGTCCAAACTACTGGGATATGGAGGAAAAGGGAGCTTCATCCCTTGCTTAAAAACATTATGCCAATTCAAAAAGAAGTTGCTATGGTAATAATTATCTTTAATGATACAAGTCTGGTTATTAAGTTTTCCAAAAGACAAGCCGGTTGACCTAGAAAACAATTGCATGAAGGGGACTCAATTGCAAGTGCCAAGGAAAAAAATAAAGGTAAAAGACGTATTTGTTCAGATTCAAAATCAAATAATGTCATAGAAAAACAAATTCTCACTATGTAAAAAGATATATCAATAATAAAAGGAGCGATATTCAAGTGTGAGCGTCATTTGGAAAGTTTGCAAGATTGTGCACGAGGCTATCACCCAGATGCTCTAGTAGACATCAGTGATTGACGCACCGTGCTAGCAGAATTTTGGACTTGAGGGCTTAGGACCAACCATGTATAAAAATAAGTGGGAATTGGACTTTATGTCCAGCCTTTACAGTGTTGTGGCTTTGTAGTTGTCGGTTTGCTCCTTGGGTTGTGGTCTTTCGTCCTTCTCGGGTCATTGGTTATTTTTCCTTGTCGAGCCTAGCACTGTCCTCTGGTTATTGTCGTTGGGTACTGCAGTGACTTGGTGGGATTTTTCCCACGCTTCTGGGTTTTTATCTCTGGCCCGTTATTGTTTCACTCTTTGTTTGGTTAGCTCCTCAATTTAGGGTTTCCTTGGCCACCTGTCATGGGGTCCTCTAACCCTTGCCATTCTTTTTCTCCAAAGGGGGGGGCGGGCCTTTCACACTCACGTCCCAACTTATCACACCATACCCGCAGAAAGACTAAAGCACTGAAAGCGTTGGACACCAAACATAGCTATGTATTGGGTAGGGACATTATGATGAACAGGTTTGTTGCGCTCTGTAGTAGAGCTCTTATTGGCATACTGGAGTATTGTTCCTTGACGAAGGAAGAATGGATTGAGTGGGATACTCTTCATTGGAAACCCATCCTTAATTATGTCCCGACGATCAGTCTGTTGGCTAACAAATGCTTGGTCTTTGTTTTTCTCGAGGACAAGGATGCTACTCGTATTTTGGACTCCATGTGGACCATTGAGAATAGATCTCTGGTCTTAAGCCGCTTGAACTCCAGCTTCAATCCTCTTAGAGAGAGGGTTGTTAAGAGGAAGCTCTCAGTCCTTTTGCCTACCTTGCCCTTTCCCCTCTGGAATAAGGAATTCTTGATTGGTATTTCCAACACCCTTTCGAGTTTCATCGTTGTTGAGAAAGATTTTTACCTTGTCTTCGATAAGAGAATGGCGAAGGTCTTAGTTGAACTGGATGTATCTAAAGGTCTAATGGTTGAGCTTGATATCGTTTGTAATCATCTTGTCATCTCCCAAAGGCTGGATTACCTGAATGTGCCCTTCAGATGCAGTTTTTGTCATGAAATTGTTCATCTTAGGAATTCTTGCACTTCTCTCCTCCATGGTGTTCCTTTGAACAAGGGCTATATAGCTAGTGATCAATCCTCTCACTCTCCTCCTGTGGTCTCTCCCTTAGATGCTCCTTCTATAGCTCCTTCTCCTACAGGTCTGTATGGTTCATCCTCACCCACCCTTTATGATGATCTAACAAAAGGGGAGTTTCTTTACATCCAAGATATAGAGAATGTTGCTAGGTTACCTCTTTCTTCTTCCTCTATGGATCCTCGGAAGGAGGGTAATAACACCCTCTCTTCCCATTTCCCCCCTGTTACCCCCTCCACCTACTTTCCCTATCACATCCTCATCCTCAAAGTCTCTTCCTCCCTTCACTTTGGAGGATTTTCTACCCCTTCCTAAATCCTCTCCTACTACTGAAGACTCATTACTGGCTAGCCCCACTGCTTCTCCTTCTTTCATGGATCCCTCTCTCCTTAAATCCCTGTCGATTGTCTCTGATAAGTCTCGTGTTTCTCCCTCAACTCTTCCACTGGACTCTATCAAATTCGAAAATGTTACTATTCGAAAGTCCAGGAAAAATAAGCCTCCTTATGCTCCTTCTAAATATCTTGGAGCCTCTCGCCTCTACACTCCCCTTTCTGTCAGGATCAAAGCTGCTGCTAGATCTTCAACCCTTTCTTCCCCCTGGGCGCTTAGAGCACTACCACGTAATGATCCGATTGCTCCATGAAGATTATGTCCATGAATATCCGTGGGTTTGGGGGGCTTACCAAACAAAAATATTTCAAGTCTTTGTTCTCTTTGTTGAATCCTGATATGATTTAGATTCAGGAAATTATGTGTGATCATTACATTGCTCTTCGCTTGTTCTCTAAGTTGAAGCCTGGATGGGAGTTTTGTGCCCTTGACTCTCTAGGCCGCTCAGGAGGACTTCTTACTGGTTGGAACCCTCATCTTACTCTTTGTAAAGAATTTCACTCCTATGACGGTATATTGGCCAAAGCTAGGTTTAAGGGTCTTGACTCTGTTTTCTCTATTTTGAATTGCTATGGTCCTTACTCTAATAGATATTTTTTTTGGAACAATGTCTTGGCTGGTGGCATTTTTTACTTCCCAGATATTATTCTTGCTGGAGACTTGAATTTCACTATCTCAGATGCTGAGATCTGGGGTAGTAAATCTCGTATTGATATTCTGGCCCCTTTCTTCTCCCAGCTCTTGACTACTACAAATATGGTGTATTTGGCTCCTCTCTCTCCTAGTCCTACCTGGAGAAACGACCGAGTTGGTTTGGAAGGGGTGAGAAAAAGGCTAGATAGATTTCTTGCCTCTGTACACCTGCTTCCTTCTCTCAATCGTTACAGAACTTGGGCTTCTCCCTCTAAGATCTCCAACCACTTTCCCATTTGCTTGGACTGGAATTTTTTGCCTTCTCTCCATCTTTACCCCTTCAAGTTCAATCGGGACTAGCTTCAAGATAAAGACTTTCCTAGTATTTCTAACTCTTCTTAGTCTACTAATTTGCATACCTTATCTGACTCCATGACTTCTCTCACTTTCAATCTTAAGAGACTCAAATACACTATGAAGGACTGGGAAAAAAAGTAGGTGTTGAAAAAAGCCAAAGAGATCTTAGACATTGACCTTGAAATACAAACTCTGCTTTATGCTTGGATCACTGGAATTCTTACTGATAGTGAAGCAGCTCAATTATCTCAACTGAAGAGTAGGAAGGAAACTCTCTTGGGTCACCAGGTCTTAACTTGGAGACTCCAAAGCATAATAAATTGGATCAATGAAGGGGATGCCAATACCAAGTTGTTTCACACCTACGCCTTAGCTAGAAGAAATTCCAAGTCTATTTGGGCGTTGCATAATCAGGCTAGTGAAATGGTGGAAGAGGGTGCTCATCTTAAACAGATGGGGATCCGACACTTCTCTGGCCTATTTAAAGACGACGACAGCACAAATATTGAGGATCAGCTCAAAGTTATCAGTCTCTTTTCCACCTTTGTTCAGGAGGAAGAAAGGGGTATTTTTTTCTCTGGAATCACTCTCTCAAAAGTTGAAGAAGTACTAAAAGGTTTTAAAAATGATAAGAGCCCTGGCCCTGATGGTTGTCCAATGGATTTCTTTCTCAGCTTCTTTGACTTTGTGGGCACTGATCTCCTTAGGGCGTTGGAACAGTCTTGGTTGGAGGGGAAGATAATCTACTCTATAAATGCCTCTTTCATTACACTCATTTCGAAGTGTCAAAACCATCTTACCTTTGCAGACTTCCGACCTATCTCACTCTACAACTTGGTCTACAAGATCATTTCCAAGATTGCAGCCACTAGACTGAAGCCTTTTCTGGATAAGGCCATTTCGTACAACAGTATGGGTTTCTCCATAATAGACATGTTATTGAACCTGTTGCAATTAATCAGGAGCTCCTGCATTCCATCAAACAGAAAAAGCAGAAATTTTTTGTCCTCAAACTGGATCTGTTCAAAGCTTTTAACCATGTTAACTAGACATTTATCAGACTACTCCTCTTACATGTTGGCTTACCTGTGGATGGGGTTAATTGGATCATGGGATGTGCCTACTCCTCGAACTTTGTTGCACTTATAAATGTAACTCCTTATAATTTTTTCCCTGCCTCTCGTGGTATCAAAAAAGGCTGCCCTCTCGTGGTATCAAAAAAGCCTTTTCCTTAGCTCGGATTCCCAATTCCATTTTACATTGTCTCTTTACAAGAACGGTGTTCTTGTAAAGAGACCTAGAAAGAAGAAGACCTTGGACAATAATGACGACCCCATGTTGAACAAGGTATCCTTCCCTACATTAAGGGTACCACAGATAGACTCGCCAAAACCCTAAGAAGACATAAAATCCAGGTTCTCTTCACCCCTCCCAACACCATTAGGAACTATGTCGACTCCCTCAAAGATCCAATTGATCCAAGAGCCTACAAAGGGGTCTATTCCATTCCATGCTCATGCGGCCTGTTATATATAGGTGAAACCGGACGATCCATGGAGACCAGATTCAAAGAACATAGCGCAGACCTCAGACATGATAGACATAAGAAATCCGCCCTCGCAGAGCATGCGCACCTTACTAAACACCACATCTGTCTTGAAAAGGCAAAAGTCATCGCAAGAGAGGACAACTTAACCAAAAGGAAAATAAGAGAAAAGATTGAGATCAACCTTAATGAGGATTGCCTTAACCGAGATGATGGTGCCAGAATCAGTGATTCCTGGAAACCTCTCCTTTGCTCCTTACAAACCATTAAAAGCCTTCAAAACAATTCTTAAGATTTGGTTTCCTGCCTCACCTTCCCCTAAGCCCTCTTTGGACTTGGAAACCTCTGCCACTCCTCCTTTTAGGTCAATTCTACTGGTTCGAGTTTTAGGTTTAGGTTAAAATTAAAAATTAAATAAAAATAATAATAATACTTCCAAAAACTATAATAAAAATTAATTTATAAAAACTTTTAAAAAAACTTGTAATTAATAATATTAACTAAGTTAAAGAAAAATTAAAAAAATTTTAAAAATCTATAATTAAAACCCTTAGATAACTTCTAAACTAAATTAAAATTAACAATTCTAAAAATTTTAAATACTTTTAATTCTTTTATAAAAAAATTTGTTAAGAACAAAACTTAAAAATTTATAATTAATAAGCCCTTTCTTTTTCTAGTTTTTAGGTCTAGGTTAACTGAAATTTAATAATTAATGTCTTTCAAAAAACTTAAATTAAAAATCAATTTTATATATAATAAAATTAAAAAACCCTTAAAATTTGTATTTATTAAAATTAACATAGTTATATTATTTTTTAAAAATTTTAATTGTGAAATATATAAAAAACTTCTAAAATAAAATAAATTAACAATTCTAAATAAAAAAAAATTATAATCAAATACCTTTAAAAATTGTTAAATGAAAATTTTTTAATTCAAAACTTAAGAGAAAAAAAAATTTATTTCAAGACTTATTATTTACAATTAAAGGTTTTTAAATTACTCACTTAAAAATTTAGGTTAAAATGATTAAGAATTTTTAAGCTTTTCCTTATAAACCCTACATTTTCAACTCCATTATTTGTAAAAATTTTAAACAAAATTAAAAAAAATTTAAGCCGACCCTTCTGAGACTTTTCTTACCTTAAACCTAAAGATTCATATTTAAACCTCTCGGGCATCTTACACATTTCCTCACACTTCTAATTGTCTCCTGATGATGATCCCAGAGTAGGGATCGAAACGTCGAGATCTCCATTTTTCGAACGCAGCTCCTCTTTACTCAATTTGCCACTGCGTAAATGACCATCTTCAAACTCCATTTTTAATTTTATCTGGGGAAATATGGCTGGGAAACACAAGATGCACTTAGTTGAATTGCATACCATTTCTAAACCCTATGAGTATGGAGGGTGGAACATTAAGAATCTGGAATGGTTCAATCTATCTCTCAGAATGAAAAGTTGTTGGATGGCTCTTAATGGTAAGGGAATATGGAGCAATATTATTAGACATAAATATATAAAAGATCTGTTTGTGGAGGACTGGCTTCATCTTCAATATTTTCATGTGCAAGGGTCATCATACATCTGGAATGGCTTCATCAAATCACTTTCGTGGATCACTATGCAATTGGGATGGAAGGTTGGAGATGGAAAAAGAATTAGGCTGGGAGTTGACCTTGTGGCTTGCCTAAACACCTCCTTTGTTCTTCTGGAGGACCTTAGGATTTATCTGACGAACTTTGGCATCACAACACTCGACCAAGCCCGTAACGTGGGGGTCGGTACTACCTCTCAATCCTATTGGTTATCAGCGGAGGATCTATACTTAGGTGGTTGTTGGAAGGATCAGTGAATTGACTATGTGAATGGATTATCACATGGATGTATTAGACTCGTAGATAATAAGGATTCTATTTTGTGGGTGTACAACAAAGCTACAGGCATGGTCACTGCTAAGTTAGCATATGAACACATTACCTTGTGCATGCTCATTGTTTCTCCTGTTAGTACTCTTTCACGCATATGGAAGTGTGATGTCCCCTTAAAACTGATCCGTTTTACCTAACTGTGTATGGAAAATCGCATAAATACGTGGGATAATTTAATTAAGAGAGGTTGGGTTGGGCCCAACAGATGCGTCCTGTGTAGAGATGGTGAGGAAATTGTAAACCATTTATTGTATGTTTGCTCTTTCACTTGGGATATTATCAACAGTCTCAGCAGGATTCTCCACATTGTGACGAATTGGAATGACCCTTCTTTTTTGGGAAATATGGAAAATTGGTTCAAAAGAGAAAAGAAATTTCTCTACTTACCTTTCTTCATTACCTAGAATTTGTGGCTCACCAGGAACAACCTAACTTTTGAGGATAAACCTTTTGATATAAAATTCCTCTGTCACAATATTGTGGAACAGCTGCACACTTATCATGTGGTCATTCAAAACAAATCAAAGCGTAGATGTATTGGCTTGGCTCCTGTCATAAAGTATCCATCTGGTTTTTTCGATGGGGCTTCAGCAAATTTGATTGGAGGTGTTGTATGCATCTGTTGATCAGTCAAGATCATTTTTTTTGCATTAAGATCGGGTGTGGCCTCAGTACAAACACCAGATCCGAACTCATAGCTTTATGGGCACTATTATATGTGTCAAAAGAACTTAGCATACCTACTCTTCATGTATTAGGGGACTCATCGGCCATTATCAACTGGGTCAAGGAGAGGGATACTCTCTCAGCTCTCAACTTGTATGGATGGTGTCAAAATATCAGAGAACTGAAAACATACTTTCTCACTCTAGACTTTCTTCATGTCTACAGAGAATACAACGAGAGGGCAGATGTCTTATCGAAGGAAGCACTCTCCATCGCCACTGGCCATTTAATTTTCACTGAATTCTATGAAGGTGAAAGTATTGGGAATGGTTCGCTTCAGTTGTTTTGAGCTTGTTAGCTTACTCCTACTCCTTTTACATTTTGGTATTGTTCTTGAGTATGGATGGCTGAGTATTTTACATCTTTTTGGTTGTTTGAGGTTGAATTGGATATTCCTCATAGATTCTGATATTTGGACATTCCCATGAGCGCTTCCCTCGATACGCTACATCTGGGTTCTTCTTGTATTCCCTTTAGACATCTTTGGAGGTCTGGAATGAGTTAGTTTGGTTTTGATTCTGATTTTTGGAGGACTGTATAGGAGCTAGTTTTGATAGTTGATACAATCTTGAGTCTCTTTGTCTGAGTCTCTAATATAGCCATATGTCTCTCGTGGCTAGAATTTCTCAGCTAGCATTTGATACAGACTTGAGCCCCACTAGGTATGCTAAGTATTGATAAAATTTGCTTTTGTGACATAACCGTTACCTTTGATTCATCATGAATAGCAAAAAACACTATTTTTCTTCTAGAAAAAAGTATAATAATAATAAAAAGTCTTCAATAAGCTTTAAGAAATACTTTGAAAAAAAAAACTTTTTCTTTTACCACGACCGATAATAAATTAAAATTCATTCTTACTTTAAAAAACGAAGGATAAAAAATTAAAATTCATTTACTTCACAAAACTACAAAGTAGCAAATCGCATCGCCTAGGATTGACTTGGGTAATCCAAAATGGAGATCCTTCTCGATAAGTCGGCGCGAGCCCAGCGACACTTTCCGTTCTTTGGGAAAAAGCCACGCTGTCGGTAATGAAATTAGATTCTCATTGACCAAGTGAAGTGCCATAATTATGTGGAGACAAATTGGAATGATACTACTTTATTTCAACCACGAAATCTTCTTCTTTATTTCCTTAAATGGCATAATACTTATCCATAACTTTCTCAAGAATTTGTCGTATGTATTTTGTATTAGATTCTCCCTAGTCAAATCATATCATAAATGTCCATGTTTTTTTACTTTCCTCTTTCCAAATAATTCGGTGTTTTTATAGATTAATGGCGAGTCGAGCGAGTTTAATTTTACTTCACAGTTCGTACAATCTTTAATACGGGCAGCCTGTTCAACACTCTTTACCTCGTTTTTTCTTCGATGTGCAATTCTGTGAAGCCCACCAATTTTGTAGAGCTCTGGGCGATTGTTAGGTGCGCTAGCTTCCATCCTCGTGCTCATGCTTTCTCATTCGTCTTCCAGCGCTTGCATCACATTGCGCTTCTAGGTCACCTAGAAATGTCTCGCAAACTGTGAGCTACACCACGGCGACGGCGTGGCGAGCATGAAAACTCCAACAAGCGAGCTAGAACACTCTTTGCTCTGGTAAATATTGAAGGCTACAACGTTGAAATCCCATACCACCTTCGTCAGCTCATGGATGATTGGGAGGATGAGCTATTGGGCTCCCCCTCCGCGACGAATAGGACGGTCCTGTGCAGACGTAACTTTTGGGTGGTGAAGAAACTCCTGGACAAGCTTATCCTCCGTCTCATTGCTTCTAAGAACGATCATCTAGCTCCCTCGATTTCTCATGCGATTCACATGGACACTAAGCAGTTGCCTCCTCCCCCTCCGAGGACCGTGGTGGGCACTCCTCGGGGCAAAGCGACCATCAATATTGCTTCGGAATACAAGAAAACAAAACCACTCCCGGTCAAGAGGAATCCCTCCAGCACCATCAATTCGAACAACGAGGAGGACACTAGCAGGGACTCTAAGAACCCTGGAAAGGATGGCGGCCGACTTATGTCAACCCTTCGGCTACCCCAGCAAAAGGTCGACCAAAAACGCAGATTGGCTTCAGCTTTGGTGTTCCCATTGAGGAGGAGAAGCTTTACAAGCACTAAGTCTAGGTTCCTAGGGTTTTGTCCATTTTTCTTATGGTCAATTTGGGTCTAGTCCTCACAGTTATTTGGAGCAGCAACACTTAGTTCTTTTTGTTTCAATACTGTTTATTTTGCTATCACTATGATTTGTTTTCCCTTCTATAAGGAGGATTAGTTTGACTGTAAAATCTTGAATTCTCGAGAGGAGAGGGGCAGGCTTCAAACTATACTCTGCTACATTCAGTTCAAAGAACTGTCACCATGCTTTGTATCTTTCCATGTACGGTTATTTTGAATCAATAGATTAGACTCTGAACTTACAACAACAAAAAGTTTCATTTTGAAATTTAAATTTTTAATGAGAAATGTGTTTGTTGTGTTCTGAGGCACTACATGTTTAAAGTGGAATTATGTAAATTAAAACAACAACTAATATATATATATAATGAATTAAAATTTAAAAAAAATAATGAAATTTGGATACTTTTAGTTATGTCATCTTAATATGCTTTTGATATAGAGAACATTCAATGTCGGAGTATGAGGTTCTTGCTATTTTCAACCACATTATATCCATTGTTTATTTGATATAGTTATTATAGAATTTATTTATCTTTATTTCTTTACAATTTACATGTTTTTTTATAATGGTGATGGTATTCATTTTTATGATTCTATCTAATATATTTTTATCATATGCATAAATAGGGATCAAATTACTAAAGTTTTCCTTAGATTTTGCATTAAAAAAAGGTCCCACTTCAATGGATTTGATCCTTATCTACTCATAATAGATTCTTAATTTAAAATAGATTTATGCTAGTTCTTCCATTTAGGACATTTTGATTTTAGATTGAAACATAAGATTTTTATTAGATATACTTTGTGAGAGCGAATTGTTTTGAATCTTGCTAAAGTAATTTTGGATAGTGATTAATTCCCTTACATTAGAAAAAAAACATGATAAGTTAATTTATAGTGAAGTATTATTAGATAAATAATGTTTTAATATAATTTAATGTATGAGAAAACAATGTTTATAAAGATTATGTAAGAAATGTAACTATGTAATCTTGAAATTCTAAACATTGAAAAGAAATTTATTACAAAAATATGTAATCTTGAAATTCTAAACATTGAAAAGAAATTTATTACAAAATTAAACCCGTGCAAAAATAGCTAATTAGTTATTGATTCAACTCTCATGTGATTGAATGGATCGTACCATTAAAGTTATTTCACTAGTAAGTTTTATTTACAAAAGTAAATAGCTCAAATGGTAAGAGGTAAGTTTTACAATTTTTTTATCAAATTTAAATCATTAATAAAATATTAATCCTCAATATCTTTTAATTAAATTTTAATAATAAATTTTATTTAAAATAACTCAAATTGTAAATATATAAATTTTAAACTTCTTTACCTCGTTCAAATGGTTCAAAGCACTAATAAAATATTAATCATCAATAATTCTTAATTAAAGTTTTATATTCATATCCTCAATAAGTCTCGTGCATCAGTCATGCTCAAGTTCATCATTGGTCTCACGCAATCTATTATTTCTCAAATTCCTAATGTTATTACTTTAATCAACTTGAAAACTTGCCTCTCACGCAATCCATTATTTCTCAAATTCCTAATTCTATTACTTTAATCAAGTTGAAAACCTAAGCAATCAGTCCGAATCAAACGCCATCTATTCTATTTTGTCCTATTGTTGTCGTATGTGTGGTTTCTTTCTTAGTACAAGTTTTTTATATTTAATAGCCATGAGGTGTAGATCAAATGATCTTTGTGGGGTTTGGTTTTCATGAGGTCTCATGTTCAAACCTTATGGTGAGGGGTTGAGTATGTGAGCCAGCGGTAGGGCTTCTGGCTGACTTGTTGGAAGCCCGGGTTACTTTCATTGCGGAGGGACCGTAATATTCTCTTACGGGAAGTGCTGTCGTCCTTTAATGCCTCGTGCAACCACGATGGCAGTTCTACTTGTCGTCTGGACAGATCGTTCTCACATACAAACTAAGGTTGGTCTCAGCCCAAGTTTATTGCTACTACTCGTAGACTCAATGATCTACTCAAACTCTAACTCCGTTGTATACAGGGTTGTATACAGGGTGCATGATTCCTGGTTGAAAAAAATAATAATAAGTTTTTTATATTTAGAATATAATTTTTTTAATATCTAAAAGCCAATGAGGTGGTTTCTTTCCTTATATAAGTTTTTATATTTAGAATATAGTATTTTTAATATCTAAATGCCAATGGGGAAGAGATACAGGTAATGGGAAGTAGATATCTCAAAATGATTGTTCAACCTTATTCAAATTAGGGATATCTCAAAATTATTGTTCAACCATTCTCAAGGTTTTGGTTTTTTAATGTATTGTTACGAGTATGTTGTGAAAAATCATATTTTTTTTTCAAAGATAAGTTATCACTATTAAGTTAATAATATTAGTTATTTTGATATGTAATTTGGTCTAGTACAATATATTTGTATTAACATTTTATAAAAAAACATTTTTTTAATGATGTTAGACTATCTATTGTTAGGTTTTTATCTATTCAGGTTGGTCATTTTGGTTTTAAGGTAGTTGTTCCTCTTCGATACTCATATTGTAGACATACTTATCACGACTTGAGAGAGGATCTTATTCTTGATAGGTTTTTGTACGACAACACTTTGACATAATTTTTATATTTTCATTGCTTATAAATTTAATGTTGCATTTGACAAATATTTGTAGGTGTAACTTTAAAGCGTTTGTAACTATCTTTTTTGTTGGCATGTGCAGTTCTTGCAAGATGACACAATTGCATTTAGGTGGCAAGGTGTCTTATCTGTGAGACTTGATGCAGCGATCATTGTGGGAAGTCCTTTTAATGGCAGCATTAGGGGATGAAGAACCATAATAAAATATTTGTTCATCAACAAACAAAGGAATGCATGAAATTCAACCAGAAGGATTGGATAAGTATTTTTTCAAAGGAGTCTTTACTTCGCTTTCAAAATCCAATACAGAAAGTGGACCATGCAATCTACTTGATAATGGTAGTAGTAAAGAAGAAACTACAGAATTTGATTGGGAAGGTGAATTGGTGAGTGCTACAGAAGAGATAAAGAAGTATAGAAAGAAGAACAAATTACTGAAAGAACAACTGATAAAGACTGAAGAATTAAACAAGGAAGAAAATGCTTTGACAAAACAAATGAGTCAAAAAAAAGAACTTGAGAAACAACTAAACTATGCACATAATGAAGTAACATGATTGGACGAAAAGAATTTTGTGCTCGAAGGATTATTAGAAGAAACATATAGGAAGAATGATATTATAACAAAAAGTCTTGTACAAAAAGATTTGGAGATATCAAACCTAAGAAGTGTAGTGGATCAACTGAGATGTGAACATCAATCTATGTGTAAGCAAAGACTATCCATGGATAACAAATCAGGTTGCACAAATGTGAATGAACACAAATACTATCTTGACGTAGAAACCAAAGTTAAGTTCCACAACAACACCTCTGTCTTAAATGAGATACTCAACAGCAAAAAATCACCGAGAGACAAAACAAGGATTGGCTTCAATCACAAAGCATAAAATATTTGCGACAGTGAAAACATGATAGACACAAAACATATAAAGTATAAAGGTCGAGTTCATGACAAGTATGATAGTTAATTTTCTTTCTACACAAATAAAAGAAAGGTCAATATGCTGAAGAGTTTTAGATGCGATCACCTTGGCCACATTGCAAAATATTGCCACACAATGAGATGCTACACGTGTGATGGCTTTGGACATGAGGCTCAACTTTGTGGAAAGGTTGCAACTAGTCCAAGAAGAAACATCTTACACGATACCATCAACTATATATGGAATAGGAAGGAAAGAAAGAAGGTGCAGTATCAAAATGGAAGTGCACACATGAATAAATGGGTAAGAAAATCTCCTCAAGAAGCAAATAAACCAAGCACGTCTCATGCAGCAAGTAATCGCTACCCATCTTGCTGATCTCTAAGAGATTGAGTAAGATCCTGAATTCAACACGGTGTTCATTAGGAATCCAAGGAGTATGTTAGTGAATTTTTGCAGTTAGAAAATATTTGAAGCTAGGTCTTGCATTAATGTGACGTTGAAAAGAAAATGTGAATTTATTCAAATTATATGCAAGAATGTGTTAAATTACTCATACATGAAATAATGAAAAGAGAAAGTACAAATAAGTGTTGTGGTAGAACACACACAAGGCTTATGGAAATACATAAATGAATTTTCTATTATATTAAAAATTTGTCTTTACAAAATTACATGAGACCTCTATGGTAGAAAATAGAGTTGAATCACAAAAATATAGCATGTCAAAGCCTAACGGAAAATTAAAGTACAAAGACGATGATAGGATCCAAATTGAACAAAATTGGAAGAACAAAATCAATTTAGAGTCGCAGCCCAAGTTCCAAATTTGTGTCATGATTGGTTGGATATTGTGAAAGTTGAAGCTCTAGATCCATCGAAGATGGCTTGACAAAATATGTGGAGTGAAACAAAGGAAAAAGCTTTGAAGTAGAAGATGATGCATTGGCAGTGGATTGTTCAGCTCGAATCAGGTTCAAGAGGTCAAGGTTTTGTTGTTGTTTTCACTCTAGGAAATCGACTCTCTTTGTCATACTGGACAATGCCTCAATAATTCTTTGATTAAACTGTGATTACTTGTACCATTGCATGAACTCAGACTGCTTCATCTGAGATTGCCAAACTATCATGTCCATTCTAAATCTTCCAAATTTTGTTTGTTGTGATTGAATCACCAAGAAAAGACTATCGCTTGACTTATTGAATATCTGAGAACAAGAAGACATTATGATAGAAGAAGAAAAATGGTTGTGGCAATCATAATAAGCATGACAAAGATTAAGCCAAGGTGATGAACAAGGAAATAGGCAGTTCATTTATAAAATCTGAAGGTGGTTTCCAGCATGCATGAAAATAAACTGAGGAGACAATACAGATTATTCACATTCATGTATGCATGATTCGAATAAGGTTATGGACACACCAAAAATAATTGCATAAGTTAATGAAATTCAAATAAGAAGACAAAAAGTTGAAATCAAATTCATTGCTCTGTATGATCGAAACGATGTTGTCCAAAAGGCTCAAGTATGAAAAATCACATGTCAAGGGCTTTGGACGAGTTGTTAGTCACTCTGTCTTGTTGTAATGTTGGCTGGCGAATGGAAGTATCTGCGAAGTTAAGAAGGAATCCTTGGATATCATGGAAGGATATGAGAAGTCAGAAAAATGTAATGAATATTGGTCAAAACGCAGTAAATGTGATGAAAAGGAAAAGGTTGGATGCTAAAAATCATTTTGGAAGACAACGCAAACCAGAAACAGATTGAACCTCGTAGTGCATAGTAAACACAATATGAAGATGGCATTGAAAATTCTACATAAATTGAAGAGATGTGAGTATGACATGAATAAGAGATCAAAATAAAAGCAAGCAACTACAAAATATCATATAAGTAGAGTGCAATATGACCAATCCCTATGAAACAATTCCAGCAAAAGGAAGAGAATAAAGCATGAAGACAGGGGAGTATATGAAGAAAACATATGTATGGAAGTCTAGCACAGAAGAGAATCTGGAATTTCACATTGAAGCCACCCTTTTTTCATTGATGTCAAAGGGGGAGAAAGACCACGAAGCATGTGATCAATGCATAAATGAAAACAATAGTAAAGAAGTGATCTAGAAATATCAGAAGGCATGCATCAAATGAAGGAATCCACAATAGAAAATAATGCCCTAATAACATAATGCGTAGATGAGAAAAGGCTCAAACTAGAAAGAACACAAGGGGAGCACACATAGGGGGAGTACTATAATTGGAATAGTTGAAGCGTACACTTCATAAATATTGACATGCGCAACTTCATGAGGTGTTGGCATCAAATCCAAAGGGGGATACTGTGGAACCTTGGTATTGTCATTGATGTCAAATGTAAAAAGCGGACGCATGAAAGAAAGAACAATGGATGGATTTCAAATGAGCAAGAAGGATGCATAAGGAAAATAAGCTTAACAAATATGTTAAGGATGTGCATGTTCATTCTTGCATAAACAAGTTGAATGAAGTTAGCGCAAATTTAAAGATTATGTGCCAGTTTAAAGAAATATATGATGAAAGCTAGTATATGAAATCTTGTTTGAAGAAATACATAAGTACATCCAGGATTAAGAGGGGTACTTAAGGTATATATGCAAATCCTAAGTGCACCCAGTCATGTTACTTCAAGGTAAAAGTAAAAAGAGTTGGTTGGACAAAGGTTCAGAATTGCGTAAAAAGTGTGAGGATAAATTGTGGTTGGATAAGTATGCTAGTTCCGGAAATGCGCTAGAGCCATAAGCGATGATACTTCAAAGGTGAAAATAAACATATAAAGAAATTCCAAAGCACGCAAATCCCACTAAGACATGGGACACATACACAAGCATCCACTAAAGCACAAACACATATGCACAAATACCACCAAGGTGTTGAACTATAGTATGCAAAAATACACGTGTTAAATCATGAGAAGAAAGACATTG
Source organism: Pseudotsuga menziesii (assembly GCA_001517045.1). Classification (NCBI taxonomy): domain Eukaryota; kingdom Viridiplantae; phylum Streptophyta; class Pinopsida; order Pinales; family Pinaceae; genus Pseudotsuga; species Pseudotsuga menziesii. The sequence continues at coordinate 592,850 of LPNX010525693.1, read as the reverse complement.
ACAAGAGATAGAATGAAGTGGTTGGCTTAACCAAGAAGTAAGGAATTACAAGCATTGGCAATTCAAAGGACCCCAACGTGTGTATGCACTGTTTGAGCAAGAGTAGTATAAATAAACACGAAGTGGTTGTGATAATGTAAGCTTGAAGATTAATTTGCTATGATTTTCAGAGTGTGCAAGCTTCGTATTTTTGGGATCAATGGCTCATTGAACCAGAAAGAAGATATACAACAAAGAGGCGAATGTGCAAAAGTATTCAGGAGGATAAATAGAATTTGCATAGATAAAGAGAGTGCTTATCACTAAGATTTGCAACAAAAGAAACAAGGTACCAGAGCACTGTTGAATCACAGATTGCAAATGTTAGAGAGAACATCTATTGAAAATAATATTTCATAGATATTGTAAAGTGTGTGTTGCAATAATATTGTAGAAATTTATGGAGGATGCAAATCGGAGAAGATCACATATAGCTACAAAATACACAAAATCAAAGAAGATATCAAATAGCTACTGAGGACGCAGATAGCTGCAAAAGACCTAGATTAAGACGTAAATCTAAGAAGACTCTAGATAGTTGTAGGAGCCACAAATCAGTTGCATATTGTTGAATGTGCACAAGAAATAAAAATTAAAAATAATAGAAGACACATATCAAGACACAAATATGAGAAGATCACAGATCGTTATAGAAGATGCATATCAATTGTGGATTGTTGAATGTGTAAAATACACCAAAAGTAAAAAGAACCGAAGACACAGAGCAGTGTCAGTTTCAAATTGCTAAAGGTGTGTAAGATGGAAATATTGGAAAATGAAAAATACGTGGATATTGGAAAGTGCATAAGACGTTGATATTAGAAATTGAAAAATAAATATATATTAGAAAGTGAAAAACACGTAGATCAAACGGATCACATAGGGTGATCAAACAAGTCACACATCGCAGATATTGAACACTACAGGCCAAAAGGATGTAGTTCGCAGAAACTAAACAAAACTTCATTTTGGGGCAGTTGGATGGGGCAAGGAGAGGGAGTTGCAGCTTCCTTCCAGTCAATGCTGGTAAAACTAGTGAGTCGGTGCTCACAATCAAGTTGGTGCTTGATAACAACAAGTTAGTGCTTGCAAAATTGAATTTGTATCCCAGTCAGGTCGGTGCCTATTTCTGCAATTTGGTGCTTGTGCAGTGGATATAATTTCTTATAGGTTGGTGCATGTAAACTACAATTCAGTGTTTGCAAATTTCAAGTTAGTGCTCACACTCCCCCTCGTCAAGTTAGTACATGAGTGAGTTGATACTCACACTCCCCCTCTTCAAGTTGGTACATGAGTGAGTTGATACTCATACTCACCCTCTGAATATAAATAATAATTCCAACACACTCATCTCATTGTAGGGAAATGACACTATACCATCCAAGCCCTACAACTTATCCACACTTGACGCAAGGTAATGTTAGTGGCCAAAACATAGGGCATCGCCAAGGATCATGTGTGAGTGCAAGTGACTCTTAAAGTCAACTATTGTCATTGGGCGGTGTTTCCAAGTCTTTTCTATTGGAACATTGACCCCATCATTAGTAGAATTGGCTCTTTGTTACCTCCACTAGTTAGTTTCTACGTGGATTCCATTATCACCAATAATTGTGCTTTTGGGAGGCCCAATTACATTGGAAATGAAGGACGTTAATTATTTTAGGGAATTTACACTTGTTTTTATTTTCTAAATACAAGTTCATTTAACTCATAATTTAAAAATAACCTACAAGTGGACATCTTTACACATATTACTCACTTATTGCACCATTTTGCATATGTTGTGGTTGGCATATTTTTGCATTTTTCCATTTGTGTTTATTCACTACCCATCACTCTCACTTTGATACTATACTTCCACCATAGAGTAACAAACCCCCCCCCCCAAGGAATTATCGCAGACTGCAAGGCCTTTCCCCTCTCTCAAGGGGTGTTTTACATTCTCCCCCCGTGGTACACGAGGGATATCATCACCCGGTAGGGGTTGCTCTTAGGACACATTGATTAGATCCTATAGGTGAGGACATACCTCACTTGACTCATTCTCTCCCCTATGAGGGAGTGTGAACCCTTTTGCCTCCTCCTCTTAAGGAAGAGGCTCACCTTTTTTTCACTCCCCCAAGAGGGAATACCACACCTTACTCCTCCATTTTAGGAAGAGGCCACAATACATATTCATATTTTCATATAAGACAAAGATCAGTGCCACATTCTCCCCCTCTTGGAAACAACACAAATAATACAATGGTGACCCCAAACCAAAACATACCATTCATGGCAAGTTTAAACCTCCCTAATCTAGCTAAATAAGTTAATTATCCCATCGCTCATGATTCCATTTGGCCTAATATTCTTGAAAATATCCCATAGAACATCCCTAAGTTCAAAGGGAAACAAAGAGATGACCTTGCCAACCACATCATATCTTTCCATCTATTGTGTTCCTCAAACAACATAATGGTAGATTCGGTAAGAGTCTATCTCTTCCAAAGAACCCTCACTGGTACAATTGCAAAGTGGTACATTAATTTGAACCAGGAATATTATACCACACTTGAGACAACTTCCATAGCATTTCTCTCCTACTTTCAGTTACCAATAAGACATGACTTAGGCATTGAAATTCTGACAGAATTTCTACAAATCACTGAGACAAACATTGCAGAACACTTCCATGAATTGGGTCATCACCACATTTTGAGAAAAATAAACATTCGGCCTCCTTTCTTGTTGGATTGGCTCCTCAAATCTCTCCAACCAGCTATTGCAAAAGGAATGACTACCTCAATGCCTCAAAATGAGGAAGAAACAATTCTCAAATCCCAACACTTTGACCTTGTATATGACCAATTAGGGTATTTTATATACTATACTATCGGACGCACCTTGACATCGTCGATTGTATCCTCCCATTGTAAAGACGTCACATTATGTGCATGGGCTTATCGGGTCCATTTCCTCCCATCGTAAAGTTCCCCCACAACCAACTCTTGCACCATCCCCATGATGGCACAATATCCACTTGTCCCCGTTGTGTCGACTCCCCCTACTACTATTCCAAATCATCCATTTGGACGGACCTAGAACAAACCATACAACCCTACTTATCCAAATACAATCCAAGTACAAATGGTTCCCAAACCACAAATGGCACCACCTACGCTTACATCCACATCATATGCAATGCAACCAGCCTATATCCCACCATTGGGATATAACCCTTATTATCCATACTCATGTCCCCCAGGAATGACCACCATACCACATACGGGGTTCAATTTCGTCGAAATTTAAATGCAACAACGAACTCAATAGTTTGAGCAGTTGAACATCGTCAATCCCCCAAATCCTCAAAATCATGGGAAAAAGAAGGAAAAAAAAACAACAAAAAGGGCAGGGGGAAACCAAGTTTCCCACCAAAACCTAAACCAGGGTAATGAACTAGTACATAGGGGAAACCCCCCAAGAAAGGAAAAAACACCAACCTGAGGACCAGTTACCCTTGCTCAATCTATGGTAAGTACAAACATTACACTCACCATTTTTCACTTATCCCCAACTGCCAATAATTTTCAGGAGAAAAGAAGCAAACACCAACAAACCCTCCTTAGATGCCTCATGCACCACAACCTCAACAAGATGTTTTGCAACAACCCTTTTACCAATCAAGGAATGGTTACCCAGTAGTCGGGTTCCCCCCCATGCGATGTATCCTTCCAAAACATCTTTATGAACCAGGCATTCGTGAACCTTTGAACCTGTGCCAAAGGGTATACTAGTGTTGATCCCCCACCCGTCCTTGAAGAGACTATCATCCCTTTGGGAATACCTTTGTAGATTCTCTGCCATAGTGCGAAGAAAATTCTAAGGATAACAAAAGCACCACTTCGGCATACCCCTCATAACCCTCACATGAAGGATGCCCACAATCACAGTTTTGTTGACAACTTGTCACACTCACCAGTCATCGTGTCCATGTTACAAGTGCTTTAGTCTTACCCTACACAACACAAGGCCCTATTGAACGCTTTTTGTGCTCACGACCCATCTGACTCGTGCCTAATGACTTTCAAACTTGACAAAGCAAAACCATGACTACCTTCATCTGTCACTTTCCAAGTACCAGTCACCGTGAAGAACAATATCATTCATCGGTGTATAATCGATGAAGGTGCATCCACATGCATCATGTCTATTATAGGAGTTTTCGGTCAATGAAGAAAAATACCAAAGTCCATAGTCTGAATGGTTCAGATGTAGAACAAAACACCACAAAGATACATACTTTCACCTAAATCAATCCAATTATAACAAAGAGATAGAGTGACAAGAACTTACCTTAGATATGACGTTTGTCCTTTCTATCTCCACACAAATGCAATCCGACTCTGCACACACTAGTACCTGCAACTAATAAGACATAAACAAGATAAAAGTATCCTAATCCAGTGATTATAAGATTGATATAATCAAATGGCCAAGGAGATATGATATAATATGATGGACACAATCAAATTACGAGAAAGAACATATCATTTGTATTAAAAGACATAAAAGGAAATGGTACAACCGTTTAGGCCTTTGTATTGTAGCCTCTTCCCAATGGTCTCCTTCCACAAAAAAGTCACATGAGCAATGAGATGTAGTACACCACACACACTAGAGTTCTAGACCAAATCCTCCAACATCTACCTACTATAGACTTCCTCCCCCAACCCATAGCCCAAGGCTTCAATATATAGGGAAATATGGATAAGGGTAAATTGAGAGGATTAAGGAAAGTGGGTAGGATATGATCCCAAGGACTAGGGATCTCGAGCTTGATACATATCCAATATCATAGGGATAGTGACCTATCCATCAAGATTACGCTCGAGAACCTTCTTGAAATTTCATTTTTCTTCCCGTACAGAGGTTGATGTGCTTTTTATGTGCAGTAAGGGGCATCAAGATAGGTCAACACTCTCTTCAATGGAATTAGGACGTTTCAATGACACATGTTGTAAAGGGATCAAGATGCATTAAGAGAGTTGGACGCATTTTGTTCGATGTGCAAGGTGAATCGATGTCACAAGGTAAGGTAATCAACAAGGAAGGGGAAATGAGGATCCATCCACTCTGATATTGGCTTTATGGATTGAGGCAGTGAGGTGTCACATAGGTCATCGACACTTACGAAAACTTCCTGTAACAATGTCCTCCAATGTTTGGAAACAATTTGGTTCAGTTCAATTGGTTCTCCTCTATCTCTCTTCACACATATGATGGACGACCATCCCATGAGGATTGTACCAAAATTTCCCCATTAAGCTGGGAGGAAATGGTAATGATTGATATTGAAGTCGTTGATGTCCAACTTGACTATAATATCCTCTTGGGTCATAGTTACATGTATGACATGAAATCAATTTCCTCCTCAGTTTTCTGTATCATTGTTGGAGCAGAATCCTGCAGCTACAGAAGAAGCTGCTAGTTTTGGCGGAAAGAGAGAAGTTTAGCGGAAAAAGGACAGGGCGGAGCTACGACGCCGTAGCACATTTCCAGCTGGA
>LPNX010525693.1:554859-582567 GCA_001517045.1 Pseudotsuga menziesii | reverse complement strand
ACGTATCCAGTTTGGAAACTAACAGTGGACCGTCCCGTCACGGTCTGACAGGCAGTTAAGGAGGAAATGACCGGTATCCATTACCGTAGATTTGGCGGCATGCCCCATTAAGTTTCTAGATTTGGCAAAATCTCTGACAAGACCGGCACCTGATCACGCACAATTCGAGGAGCAAGTGAGCAGATTTCCGCATTTATTGAAGATCAGAATGGCGGGCATGGTCTCATCCAGGTAATAATTACGACCGACGGGTTTTACCGGGATGACCGCCCCATCCAGGACCACTGACCCGTCATAAATATAGGAACTACCCAGGTACGAGAGTCACATTTACAAACATCTGAGAGCCATATAGAGCAGTCCTGAGTATCCCCTGTAAAGTATTAGCCAATCCAGTTACAGAGTACAGTGACTTCCAGAGTTCGAAGCCACTGCACGCCCAGAGTATTGAGCCAAGCGGAGTCTGACTCAAAACGAACCTCGAGAAGGCATGTTGAGACGTTTTGACCTCGGCCCTGGTGACCGTAGATCCGCCATGACGACGTCGCCTAGGGTTGTGAAACTAAGTACAGCACAAGTTAGACAGTCGCTAGGGATGAAGAGTCAAGCGCCAGAAATAGAAGTGGTCACTAAAGTCTCCGCTGAGAAGAAGAAGAATGCCGAGCCGACCACTGAAGATAAGAAAGCAGAGCAGAAGACTGATGAGAAGAAATATCCCGCTACAAGGAAGGTAAAAATCAGAAAAAGAAAGCAACGGGAGAAGGTCGCTGACCCATCTGATCAGCTAGCCGAAGAACAAAAGCTTCCTAAGGTAAAGAAACAACATATGGTTGTCATAGATCAGAGGCAGCGTGCATGCTTGGAGAGAGGTGCTGAGCAAGAAAAGGAAAAACAGCACCTTGAGGATCCAAGGCAGCCTATGGACCTGGACCACTTCGAAGAGAAGAGAAGTGGAAGAAGACTGCAAACCCAGCGGAGGGGAGACTTCCAGAACGAGGACAAAGGCTTGTCCTCGGAGCGGAGTTCATGGGTTGCTTCTTCTCCATCCACAAGGCTCTAGATGGAAGAAAAGGTTTGAGGAGGCTGGAAGATACAGATTTTCCTTGTGATAAAAGTTCTAACCGACATAATGAGGAAAGGACACCTGTGGAACACTTCTCAAACGCTAGAGCGCTCATAAAGCAGAAAGAGCGAAGAAAGCGACACCATGATGAAGGGCAGAAAGCATAAGAAAGCCCACCGAGCTACGTTACCGAAACTCCAGAAAGAGCGTGCCGAGGTGATGAAGAATGAAGTTGCAGAACTTCGGGATAAGTTGCAGAAGACTTCGCAGGAGGCGAAGGAGAAGCTACAACAGGAGACACCTGCTGGTAGTGGCTCGGGGCGAGCCACAAGTAAGTGTTAGGGGACTGTTGGAGCAGAATCCCGCAGCTACAGAAGAAGTTGCTAGTTTTGGCAGAAAGAGAGAAGTTTAGCGGAAAAAGGACAGGGCGGAGCTACGACGCCGTAGCACGTTTCCAGCTGGAGAGCAGAGCCGGAAACTATGACTTTTGGGATAGAAGAGTCAAGAAGGAAACGGTACCAGAGCGGCCGAGAGAAGAAAGCTCAACCACTGCATTGAAGGCAGCGGCGGAAGAAAGGAGGGTTCAGCGACCCTCATAAAGAAGAAAGAGCAATGAGGCTCAGGCATTGAAGGTGAAGGACAGAAAGAGAAGAGGTGCATAGTACCCATGGTCAGTGCCGGGAAGCATGGAAGACTGCAGAGAGATGCGGTGTGACGGGAAGCGGCTACCTCAAGGACAGAGAGGACCGACTGTCACTATTAAGGGTATGGGTTTACTGTTGGGACAGGCCCACAGTGTTGTAATGGCACGACCTTCGGGCTGCCTATAAAAGCTTGCATTTTTGTATTGTAAAGGGTTGGTTGGGTGGTTAGACAATCAATCAGTAGATAGTTGGTCAGTTGATAGTTTTGTAGATTGAGGGATCAGTCAGACAGACTGCGTTGTAACGATCCAGACACATAGTCATCTGTGAGTCATTTGAGTCTGTACGTAATCATTCATAGAGAGAATAGAGAGGGAAGGGATATAGAGAGGAAGGAAATACAGGGATAGGATCAGAGATCTAGGAGAGACCTTGCGCTGCGTTTGTAGTGCAACAAACTGTGCTAACTTCCCTCAAGATATATAATAGAAGCACAGTTTGGTGGACGTAGCTCCCATCCCGGGGGTGAACCACGTTAAATCTGCGTGTTATGTGCTGAATGGATATGATTGTATTTGCTTATTGTCACTGGTTATTATGCATGTAATGATAGTAGCAGTAGATGAATGTATGTATTGGTCGCTCATGATAATGCAAGAGGATAAAAGATAAGTTGAAGTATTACAGTAGGCTGTTTAAGGTCTCTTTCACGTCTGTCACTAATTACCAGTTACTCACAATAGGCTTATGAGGAGTAGAGTTTCGCACATCGGCACAATCAACGTTAAGAGTGCAAGGTCGTAGTGGTAAGATATCGCAGAGAGGCGGTATCGCATCGGCAGAGGAGCTGCGATGCGCGATACTACGAGCTGAGGGCTTACCGTTGAGGAGAGGATGGGTGTCCTGCGGAGCGCAGAAATGTGGTAAGGTTGGGAATATTGTGAGTAAGTGGAAGTTGTGCGACATGGGAGGAAATCGTGCGACACGCACCGGATTAAGTATCGCACGGGTAAACAGTGCTGCGAGTAGAAGGAGATGAGCGGTGCGCAGGGCTAGTTGATCTAGTAGCACGCAGGAGTAAGAGGAAGGAAGTAGGATGCGCAGAACCTGGTCCAAGACACTTGAGTCTTGGCCAACCCATTAGATTCACTTCGGGGGAGACTTCAGATCACTTCGCGGTCTGTCGCCGAAAGGGCCAGTGAGTTTGGGGTGTTGTTGATTAATGATAGTAAACCCGGGTCTTCCCATGCAATCAACAATCATGATGTTCCCCTTTAACGGTAAGGTGGTCGCCCTGGACCATCTTAATTACTATGGCCCCCATACCTCTACCAATCATGAGAATTTCCATCCTGTAGTAGGTGAAGAAAACCCAACCCCTTATGTTGAATTGGTTTGGGTGTGTACAAATATTCTGACTTCCTGGGCCATATTCAGGACCTCCACCTAAAATCCCCACCTCGACGAACGGTCTCATGTGCATAATTTTGCCTATGAGAATGAGCTTCCCCACCCCATGACATCATCATAAACAACCCCAACGAAGCTGAGAAATTATTAAACCATTCAATACCTCCCATGTTCCATATAGCATTATGCCCCCCCCCTGCGGGAGTACAAGGAACACCAGTTATGGCTCAGTTAACACTCTCAGGGCTCATGTTGGGTATCTATGTGTGGTACCACACACCACCATTCCTTGAGATGAAATCAAAACCCATCATGTATTATGAAATGGTGCCAGTATGACGAGCCACCCCCATAGTACCACCCATTGAACCTACACCACCTATAACAAAGCCACCACTAGCCATTGAAAAATCACAAAATGGGGGCACCATTCAACCCAAGCTAATAACTAGTACCAACGAAAGCAACAATCAAACCAAGTTGAAAGCCTCAACAACTAACACTCAAAATACAAAATCTTCATTGGGATTCATTAAACCCAAAGACGAGGGCTCTTCAACACATGTTGAAATCCCCCATTATGCATGATACACCCACTATGAGAATCACACCTCCATGTGCTTTGTGTGTTTATCAAGTTCATGCAACAAACATGTGCCCTACTGTCCCAGAGATCAGGAAATTGCTAAACACATTGGTCAATATCACGCATGCAAATGTACTCTTGCAAGTACGTAAGTAAAATAGTACAAATGATTTTTGGAAAGTATCTTGTTGGTTTATTGGTTAATACTAAGAGGGGGGGTGAATCAGTATTGTTATCTTTTTACTATTTTAACCACTTTTTAAATCTATCATTAAAAACACATAACAACAAGAATAAACAGAACATAATTTTAACGTGGAAGCCCAATGGGGTAAACCACCAATACGTCCTATTACTGCAAAATTGTTATTTACAAATAGTTTTTCCTGCTGCTGCAAACAAGGATGGTATTACACCCTATTTACTAGCAACTACTGGAAGGAGGCTGCAACCCCCTGGTTTATCAGCTACTACTGAAAGGATTCTATGACACCCTATTTACCAGCTACCACTGGAAGGAGGCTACGACCCCCTAGTTTATTAGCTACTACTGAAAGGATGCTACGACACCCTATTTGCTAGCTACAACTGGAAGGAGGCTTCGATCCCCTGGTTTATCAGCTGCTAATGAAAGGATGCTACGACACCCTGTTTTGTGAGCTATGACTGACAGGATGCTCCTACACCCTATTTCCCAGCTTATGTTGGAAGGAGGCAACAACCTACCTGCAGACATGTTGCTTTCCCTAGCGCCACCCTCCCACCCTAGTATGTTTTATGTAATATGTTATACTTATTTTCCCTCCATTTCTATGTCACACCCTGGTCTCTATCTTATGTTATGGATACATCGATCTAGATGAAACCAACACCCTTTCTCTCACTCAAACTTCTGCGTATAAGTACCTTCATGTTTCCTACGGATGCATCTCTTTATTCTGGAAACATACCCTTTCACAATCATGCCCTTTCAAATCTGGTAGTCGCACCTTTTCAACAATCTGTGAATAACAATTTTTAATTAAAGAATTAATTAAAAACTTCTTCATCACTTCTAATCTGTGAGCTCCCTTCTTCTCTGATCACAGGATTCGTCAAACAAACGCATGTCGAATTCCTCTCCTCCATCAGTGGGGATACTCTATCTTCAAACCTTCGGGATTCTCTTTTTCTCATGTATGTGGGCTTCTTTTCCTCCTCTGCAAGCTCTCTGTGGGCTATCTTCATCATAGGCTCATCTATACACATTTCTCTCACAAAACATGGGCTTCACCTTCCATCTATGAGTTTCATGTTGGACATTCTTCTTTACCATTTATGGACGCACCTCAGAATTCATTTCCGCAGTTCAGCTTAACGTTTTATTGTGCTTCTGCAATCTCCTTCTCCAGAATCAATCCAGGTCATTGATCTAATTTTGTTTCTCTCCAATCCATTGATCTAGCTCATAGATTTCCCCCTTGAAATAATATTTTCACACCATGGTTTCCTCATCAACGATTCCCCATCGTTGATCTTCGTCAGGCGTTTTCCTTACCGTTGATCTAAGGTAATATGCAGATTACAGAATCTAGGTTTATAAATTTTCCAAAATCTCTTTTCGTGATTTCTTCAACTGTCAATCATTCTGCACCATTGATCTCTTGAGGGCTCTTGCATGACCATTGATCTGAGATAAGATGCAGATTGTGGGATGCGGGATGTATCTTTTCCCAAAATCGTATCTCGACTTTTCGCAAACTTCTTTCCACACTTCTTTTTTTGAACCATTGATCTATTTTAGCAGAACTAACTCCAGCCGTCCAATCTCTCCATATTGCAGGATGGGGGATGTAACATTTCCCACATCGTATCTCGACATTCCGCAAGCTTCTTTCCGCAACAACAATTCTGCACCATTGATCTTTTGCGGGTGTTTTCCTCACCGTCGATTTCTAGATTGCGGGTTCATAGAATCTTTAAACGTTATTTTCGCAATTCCCTTACCACATTTTTTTCTTCCTCACCGTTAATCTCTTTTGGAGGAACTAATCTCAGTCATCCGATCTTAAACTTTTGTGGAACTTTGGTTTTTTCTGCCTAACTTTCGGAATTAATCCTTAACCATCGGATCTAGTAAGGGACTAATATAAGCCATCTGATCTTGATCTTTTGCGAAACTTCATCCTCCCACCTATATTTTGTGAAAATGATCCTCAACTGTTGGATCTCGTGCGGGATGCTTCCTAACCGTTAATTTCAGATCGAATGCAAATCTCACCATGACTTTGTGGATCTGCACGATTTCTTTGCAGAAATACTCTGCGACTGTTTCTAACAATTTTGAAGATTTATATACACAGATAATTTCATCATGTTGCTAATTATAACGAATTTATAAACACTCTCGCAAATATAGTTTCTCTAAAGAATTTATAAACCCTCTCGCATATATGGTTTCTTTGTTCTTGGATTGTTACATATACTCTATCTCCCGTTCATTTCACTCTTCTGCAGTTCCACTCTTCTTTTGTCTAAACAACATTGTCATTAATACTGCATCTCTACATCGACTCGACCTCTATTCTTTATTTCATTAACCATTGTTTACATCATACTGTCGACACTGTCTTGGAAGTCTTCAGATCAATCATTCATGTTGTCTTATCATCCATTTCCATCTCATCCATTGCATTTGTTATAAATGAACTTTTTATGACATCATCATTAGGACACCATCATATTCCAAGTCATCATATGTGGCATGCCACATCCTCAACTATGCCATTCCATGCCATCACTATTTTATCACATCATCATTTGGATAGCATCATATTCCATGTCATCATATGTGTCATGCCACATCCTCAACTATGCCATGCCATGCCATCACTACCTTAGTCTTTCACCGAGTTTGTCCTATCATCATATCCACTAGTTATTCCTTTGTCATTCGTGAACACCTTTGACATCAATGACAAAAATCACAAAATGGGGGCACCATTCAACCCAAGCTAATAACTAGTACCAACGAAAGCGATAATCAAACCAAGTTGAAAGCCTCAGCCACCAACACTCAAAATACCAAATCTTTGTTGGGATTCATTAAACCCAAAGGCAATGACACTTCAACACATGTTCAAATCCCCCATTATGCCTGATACACAAACTATGAGAATCACACCTCCATGTGCTTTGTGTGTTTAACAAGGTCATGCGAGAAACTTGTGCCCTACCCTCCTAGAGCTCAAGAAATTTCTAAGCACATCAATCAATATCACACATGAAAATGTACTCTCACAAGTACATAAGTAAAATAGTACAAATGATTTTTGGAAAGTGTCCCCCACCTAGTTTTTAAAGAATATGGCCTGAACTTCAAAACCTCGTCGTGACTAAACCGTACATTTGTTTGACGAACTGTTTCCACCACAGATATTAGTGCATTGATAAATACAAAGTGATGCATAATTTTTCCTCATCCACAACACTTCATCTTGTACTCCATAAGACAAGCACACCCCAGGTGCGCCATGTTTTGAGTTGTTATTTCTGCATTGTCCATACCTTTGTCATGTCCTTTATTATACTTGGGTATGTGCATCACGTGTGCATGATTAATCCTAGAACATGAAGATTTCAACCACCATAGGCAAGGATACAATACTTTGACCACAAGTATCATCACGAAATTGGCCTCTCGGCACCCACTTTCCCTCTCATAACCACAACATTGATATGATTGTTGCATTATACGAACATGAATCCATTCCATAGAGTCGTCAATTTCCCATTCTTGGGGTGCCATCAACATCATTATTGTGTACCACTTTGTATCCCACATGGATGTCCATTCATAGCCAACCCTATCATTATTAGACACTCATGATGTCGATCCCCTCACAAGGTTGAGTAATTTTTTGCTCAAGGAATTAACCCACCTAAAGATAATGATTTCATAGTTGCGCATTTAGTCCCTCAAATTCAGCAGTTCATGCCACTAGATTCCTTGGCACATGTTACGATCTAGATTCATGATTCATCACTTATACCCCCATGAGCACATCATGATCTACAAATCTTCTTCATATCATCAATCCCACAAAGACACCAATAGGGCCCCTTCTCTCCAAAGCATCCAATTCTATTTATTTATTCCCACCAGAACACTCTACATGGCATTTATTCCTGGGGCACCCATCTTAGCGTTTGCAAAAAAACCCTCACTTCATCTTGGAAAATATTCCCCACTCCACTCAAAACCATGGGAACCCCTCCCATCATCAAATCGAGTCCCTGACTCACCAAAATCCATGGGAGTCCCACCCATCATCCTAATAGTCCCTCGACATGACCAAACCTATGGGGACCCCACCAATTACTCTTTATGTACAAACAATTCCCCAATACACTCAAACCACGGGAACCCCTCAATTCTTTTGGAAGCGATCCCCTGGTCACATTTGATCGATTTAGTTGAGTCTTCATACCCCTAGCATTGTCCTCGCTATTGTGTGTCTCCAACAAAGCCGTTCATTTGCAGTTTGTCTCCTGCTGTTACAAACTATCCCCCCACTGGGAATAATGTTGTTGTCACTTACTCTCTAAGTTTCCATCAATTAAAGGAATTCATGAGTCCCACACTTATAATCCAATCTCGTGTCAGGTTCGTCAGTCTTGCAATTGACTACAACATGATCTTGGTTTGCAAGATAAGACCTTTGATTTAGCAGATTGCAGAATGCGGGTTTGTTACTTTTCCAAAATGTCTTTTCGTGATTTCCGTAGTTGTCAATCATTCCACATCGTTGATCTCCTGCGGGATCTTTTGTGATCGTTGATCTGAGATAAGATGCGTATTGCGGGATGTGGGATGTATCTTTTCCCAAAATCGTATCTCGACTTTCCACAAACTTCTTTCTGCACTTCTTTTTCCGAACTGTTGATCTGTTTTAGCAAAACTAACTCTAGCCGTCCGATCTCTCCAGATTGCAGGATGCGGGATGTAACATTTCCCACGTCGTATCTCGACTTTCCGCAAGCTTCTTTCCACAACAACAATTCCGCACCATTGATCTTTTGCGGGTGTTTTCCTGATCGTCGATTTCCATATTGCGGGATGTTGATTGTGGGGTCATAAAATCTTTAAACGTTATTTTCTCAATTCCCTTTCCGCATTTTTTTCCTCCGCACCGTCAATCTCTTTTGGAGGAACTAGTCTCAGTCGTTCGATCTTAAACTTTTGTGGAACTTTGGTTTTTTCTTCCTAACTATCGGAATTAATCCTTAACCGTCGGATCTAGTGCGGGATTAATATAAGTTGTCTGATCTTGATCTTTTGTGGAACTTCATCCTCCCACCAGTATTTTGTGGAAATGATCCTCAACTGTTGGATCTCGTGTGGGATCCTTCCTGACCGTCAATTTTAGATCGAATGCAGATCTCACCATGACTTTGCGTATCTGCACGATTTCTTTGCGAACATACTCTACAACTGTTTCTAACATTTTTGAAGATTCATATACATAGATAATTTCATCATGTTGCTAATTATAAGGAATTTATAAACACTCTCGTAGATATAGTTTCCCTGAAGAATTTATAAACCCTCTCACAGATATAGTTTCTTTGTTCTTCGATTGTTACATATACTCTATCTTCCGTTCATTTCACTCTTCTGCAGTTCCACTCTTCTTTAGTCTAACCAGCTTTGTCATTCATACTGCATCTCTACTTCCACTCGACCTCTATTCTTTGTTTCATTAACCATTGTTTACATCATGCTGTCGACAATGTCTTGGAAGTCTTCAGATCAATCATTCATGTTGTTTTATCATCCATGTCCATCTCATCCATTGCATTTGTTATAAATAAAATTTTATGACATCATCATTAGGGCACCATCATATTCCAAGTCATCATATGTGTCATGCCACATCCTCAACTATGCCATTCCATGCCATCACTATTTTATGACATCATCATTAGGACAACATCATATTCCATGTCATCATATGCGTCATGCCACATCCTCAACTATGCCATGCCATGCCATCACTACCTTTGTCTTTCACTGAGTTTGTCCTGTCATCATATCCACTAGTTATTCCTTTGTCATTTGTGAACACCTTTGACATCAATGACAAAAATCACAAAATGGGGGCACCATTCAACCCAAGCTAATAACTAGTACCGACGAAAGCGACAATCAAACCAAGTTGAAATCCTTAGCCACCAACACTCAACATACCAAATCTTCATTTGGATTCATTAAACCCAAAGGCGAGGACACTTCAACACATGTTGAAATCCCCCATTATGCATGATACACAAACTATGAGAATCACACCTCCATGTACTCTATGTATTTAGCAAGGTCATGCGACAAACCTGTGCCCTACCCTCCTAGAGCTCAAGAAATTGATAAGCATGTCGGTCAATATTACACATGAAAATGTACTCTCACAAGTACGTAAGTAAAATAGTACAAATGATTTTTGGAAAGTGTCCCCCACCTAGTTTTTAAAGAATATGGACCGAACTTCAAAACCTTGTCATGACTAAACCGTACATTTGTTTGACGAACTGTTTCCACCACAGATATTAGTGCATCGATAAATACAAAGTGATGCATAATTTTTCCTGATCCACAACACTTCATTTGGTACTCCATAAGACAAGCACCCCCGAGGTGTGCCATGTTTTGAGTTGTTATTTATGCATTGTCCATACCTTTGTCATGTCCTTTACTATACTTGGGTATGTGCATCACGTGTGCATGATTAATCCTAGAACATGAAGATTTCAACCACCATAGGCAATGATACAAGACTTTGACCACAGGTATCATCACGAAATTGGCCTCTCGACACCCACTTTCCCTCTCATAACCACAATATTGACATGATTGTTGCATTATATGAACATTAATCCATTCCGTACAGCCGTCAATTTCCCAGTCTTGGTGTTCCATCAACATCATTATTGTGTACCACTTTGTATCCCACATGGGTGTCCATTCACATCCAACCCTATCATTATTAGACACTCATGATGTCGATCCCCCCCACAAGGTTGAGTAATTTTCTGCTCAAGGAATTAACCCACCTAGAGACAATTATTTCATAGTTGCGCATTTAGTCCCTCAAATTCAACAGTTCATGCCACCAAATTCCTTGGCACATGTTACGATCTAGATTCACGATTCATCACTTATACCCCCATGAGCACATCATGATCTACAAATCTTCTTCGTGTCATCAATCCCACAAAGACACCAATAGGGCCCCTTCTCTCTAAAGCATACAATTCTATTTAGTTATTCCCACTAGAACAATCTACATGGCATTTATTCCTAGGGCACCCGTCTTAGCGTTTACAAAAAAACCCTCACTTCATCTTGGAAAACATTCCCCAATCCACTCAAAACCATGGGAACCCCTCCCATCATCAAATCGAATCCTTGACTCACCAAAATCCATGGGAGTCCCACCCATCATCTCAATAGTCCCTCGACATGCCCAAACCTATGGGGACCCCACCAATTATTCTTTAACTACAAACAATTCCCCAATACACTCAAACCACGACAACCCCTCAATTATTTTGGAAGTGATCCCCTGGTCACCTTTGATCAATTCAGTCGAGTCTTCATACCCCTATCATTGTCCTCTCTATTGTGTGTCTCCAACAAAGCCCTTCAGTTGCAGTTTGTCTCCCGCTGTTACAAACTATCCCCCCACTGGGAATAATTTTGTTGTCACTTACTCTCTAAGTTTGCATCGATTAAAGGAAGTCATGAGTCCCACACTTATAATCCAATCTCGTGTCAGGTTGGTCAGTCTTGCAATTGACTACAACATGCTCTTGGTTCGCAAGATAAGACCTTTACTTTAGCAGATTGCAGAATGCGGGTTTGGAACTTTTCCAAAATGTCTTTTCGTGATTTCCGCAATTGTCAGCACCATTGATCTCCTACGGGCTCTTTTGTGACCGTTGATATGAGATAAGATGCGTATTGCGGGATGCGGGATGTATCTTTTCCCAAAATCGTATCTCGACTTTCCGCAAACTTCTTTCCATGATTCTTTTTCCAAACCATTGATCTGTTTTAGCAGAACTAACTCTGGTCGTCCGATCTCTCTAGATTGCAAGATGCGGGATGTAACATTTCCCACATCGTATCTCAACAACAATTATGCACCGTTGATCTTTTATGATTGTTTTCTTGACCATTGATTTCCAGATTGCGGGATGCGGATTGCGGGTTCATAGAATCTTTAAACGTTATTTCTGTAATTCCCTTTCCGCATTTTTTTCTTCCGCACCGTCAATCTCTTTTTGAGGAACTAATCTCAACCGTCCGATCTTAAACTTTTGCAGAACTTTGGTTTTTTCTGCCTAACTATCAGAATTAATCCTTAACCGTCGGATCTAATGCGGAACTAATATAAGCCTTCTGATCTTGATCTTTTTTGGAATTCATCCTCCCGCCTATATTTTGTGGAAATGATCCTCAGCTATTGGATCTCGTGCAGGATGCTTCCTGACCATCAATTTCATATCGAATGCGGATCTCACAATGACTTTGTGGATATACACGATTTCTTTGCGGAAATAATCTGTGACTGTTTCTAACCGTTTTGAAGATTTATATACACATATAATTTCATCATGTTGCTAGTTATAAGGAATTTATAAACACTCTCGCAGATATAGTTTCTCATAACCCTCTCGCAGATATAGTTTCTTTGTTCTTCGATTGTTACATATACTCTATCTCCCGTTCATTTCACTCTTCTGCAGTTCCACTCTTCTTTTGTCTAACCAGCTTTGTCATTCATACTGCATCTCTACTTCCACTCGACCTTTATTCTTTGTTTCATTAACCATTGTTTACATCATACTATTGACACTGTCTTGGAAGTCTTCAAATCAATCATTCATATTGTATTATCATCCATTGCATTTGTTATAAATGAACTTTTATGACATCATCATTAGGACACCATCATATTCCAAGTCATCATATGTGTCATTCCAGATCCTCAATTCTTTTGGAAGCGATCCCCTGGTCACATTTGATCGATTTAGTCGAGTCTTCATACCCCTAGCATTGTCCTCGCTATTGTGTGTCTCCAACAAAGCCGTTCATTTGCAGTTTGTATCCCGCTGTTACAAACTATAGCCCCACAGGGAATAATGTTGTTGTCACTTACTCTCTAAGTTTCCATCGATTAAAGGAAGTCATGAGTCCCACACTTATGATCCAATCTCCTGTCAAGTTGGTCAGTCTTGCAATTGACTACAACATGATCTTGGTTCGCAAGATAAGACCTTTGATTTAGCAGATTGCAGAATGCGGGTTTGTAAATTTTCCAAAATGTCTTTTCATGATTTCCGTAGTTGTCAATCGTTCCACACTGTTGATCTCCTGCGGGATCTTTTGTGACCATTGATCTGAGATAAGATGCGTATTGCGGGATATGGGATGTATCTTTTCCCAAGACCGTATCTCAACTTTCCGCAAACTTCTTTCTGCACTTCTTTTTCCGAACCATTGACCTGTTTTAGCCGAACTAACTCCAGCTGTCCGATCTCTCCAGATTGCAGGATGCGGGATGTAACATTTCCCACATCGTATCTTGACTTTCTGCAAGCTTCTTTCTGCAACAACAATTCCACACTGTTGATCTTTTGCGGGTGTTTTCCTGACCGTCGATTTCCAGATTGCGGGATACTGATTGCGGGGTCATAGAATCTTTAAACGTTATTTTCGCAATTCCCTTTCCACATTTTTTTCTTCCGCACCGTCAATCTCTTTTGGAGGAACTAATCTCATTCATCCGATCCTAAACTTTTGCGAAACTTTGGTTTTTTCTGCCTAATTATCGGAATTAATCCTTAATCGTCGGATCTAGTGTGGGACTAATATAAGTCGTCTGATCTTGATCTTTTGCGGAACTTCATCCTCCCACCAGTATTTTGTGGAAATGATCCTCAATTGTTGGATCTCGTGCGGGATCCTTCCTGACCGTCAATTTCAGATCGAAAGCGGATCTCACCATGACTTTACGGATCTGCACGATTTCTTTGCGGAAATACTCTGCGACTGTTTCTAACAATTTTGAAGATTCATATACATATATAATTTCATCATGTTGCTAATTATAAGGAATTTATAAACACTATCGCAGATATAGTTTCCCTGAAGAATTTATAAACCCTCTCGCAGATATAGTTTCTTTGTTCTTTGATTGTTACATATACTCTATCTTCCATTCATTTCACTCTTCTGCAGTTCCACTCTTCTTTAGTCTAACCAGCTGTGTCATTCATATTGCATCTCTACTTCCACTCGACCTCTATTCTTTGTTTCATTAACCATTGTTTATATCATACTGTCGACACTGTCTTGGAAGTCTTCACATCAATCATTCATGTTGTTTTATCATCCATGTCCATCTCGTCCATTGCATTTGTTATAAATAAACTTTTATGACATCATCATTAGGACACCATCATATTCCAAGTCATCATATGTGTCATGCCACATCCTCAACTATGCCATTCCATGCCATCACTATTTTATGACATCATCATTAGGACAGCATCATATTCCATGTCATCATATGTGTCATGCCACATCCTCAACTATGCCATGCCATGCCATCACTACCTTTGTCTTTCACCGAGTTTGTCCTGTCATCATATCCACTGGTTATTCCTTTGTCATTTGTGAACACCTTTGACATCAATGACAAAAATCACAAAATGGGGGCACCATTCAACCCAAGCTAATAACTAGTACCAACGAAAGCGACAATCAAACCATGTTGAAAGCCTCAGCCACCAACACTCAACATACCAAATCTTCATTTGGATTCATTAAACCCAAAGGCGAGGACACTTCAACACATGTTGAAATCCCCCATTATGCATGATACACAAACTATGAGAATCACACCTCCATGTACTCTGTGTATTTAGCAAGGTCATGCGACAAACCTATGCCCTACCCTCCCAGAGCTCAAGAAATTGCTAAGCACGTCAGTCAATAACACACATGAAAATGTACTCTCGCAAGTATGTAAGTAAAATAGTACAAATGATTTTTGGAAAGTGTCCCCCACCTAGTTTTTAAAGAATATGGACCGAACTTCAAAACCTCGTCATGACTAAACCGTACATTTGTTTGACGAATTGTTTCCACCACAGATATTAGTGCATCGATAAATACAAAGTGATGCATAATTTTTCCTCATCCACAACACTTCATCTGGTACTCCATAAGACAAGCACCCCCGAGGTGGGCCATGTTTTGAGTTGTTATTTCTGCATTGTCCATACCTTTGTCATGTCCTTTACTATACTTGGGTATGTGCATCACGTGTGCATGATTAATCCTAAAACATGAAGATTTCAACCACCATAGGCAATGATACAATACTTTGACCACATGTATCATCACGAAATTGGCCTCTCGGCACCCACTTTCCCTCTCATAACCACAACATTGACATGATGGTTGCATTATACAAACATGAATCCATTCCATAGAGTCGTTAATTTCCCATTCTTGGTGTGCCATCAACATCATTATTGTGTACCACTTTGTATCCCACATGGGTGTCCGTTCACAGCCAACCCTATCATTATTAGACACTCATGATGTCGATCCCCCCACAAGGTTGAGTAATTTTTTGCTCGAGGAATTAACCCACTTAAAGATAATGATTTCATAGTTGTGCATTTAGTCCCTCAAATTCAGCAGTTCATGCCACCAGATTCCTTGGCACATGTTACGATCTAGATTCATGATTCATCACTTATACCCCCATGAGCACATCACGATCTACAAATATTATTCGTATCATCAATCCGACAAAGACACCAATAGGGCCCCTTCTCTCCAAAGCATCCAATTCTATTTAGTTATTCCCACCAGAACACTCTACATGGGATTTATTCTTGGGGCACCCGTCTTAGCGTTTGCAAAAAAACCCTCACTTCATCTTGGAAAAGATTCCCCAATCCACTCAAAACCATGGGAACCCCTCCCATCATCAAATCGAATCCTTGACTCACCAAAAGCCATGGGAGTCCCACCCATCATCCCAATAGTCCCTCGACATGCCCAAACCTTTGGGGACCCCACCAATTATTCTTTATGTACAAACAATTCCCCAATACACTCAAACCACGAGAACCCCTCAATTCTTTTGGAAGCGATCCCCTGGTCACCTTTGATCGATTTAGTCGAGTCTGCATACCCCTAGCATTGTCCTCTCTACTGTGTGTCTCCAACAAAGCCCTTCATTTGCAGTTTGTCTCCCGCTGTTACAAACTATCCCCCCACTAGGAATAATGTTGTTGTCACTTACTCTCTAAGTTTGCATTGATTAAAGGAAGTCATGAATCCCACACTTATAATCCAATCTCATGTCAGGTTGGTTAGTCTTGCAATTGACTACAACATGATCTTGGTTCGCAAGATAAGACCTTTGTGTTTATCATGATTTTCAGCTCTCATCGACCTAAAATCCTCATATTCTTAGAGTTGAAGCAGTTACAGTGGTACCTTAGGATTCCTTTCAATCACTATAAGGGATCGCCTCAAACTAAGTAAGGAGAACTTAGTGGTCTCCCTATGCTCAACAGTAACACCTCTATTACATCAAGGGGATTCATACATTTTGAAGGTAGGAATGTTCACATTTGAGAATCACGATATCATCATATCTGGTACAGTGCAGTCTTCACTTAGGGGCTTCACCAGTATTCCGGACACCCACCCCCGTGGGATTCTTAAAATTATCAATAGTCCTACTTTTCTGACACCAGTAACATCAATTCCTATTGATTGAGTTGTCATTGATGCCAACATGGAACTTGTAGCGGCCCCTCTGGTTGTCATTAATACCACCAAGGTCCCTTACAATGGACAAGCTTGATGAAAAGGTATGAGTTGATGATGGACACTTGCACAAGTTTTGTATGGGGTTTGATTACCCTTTACCCACACACAATGGCCAACTGGATGATAACTTGATGGTTGATTGATTAGACACACCCTCACATGTGGTAGCTTGGTCTTTGAAGTCCATTCACTTATGGCATGTGCTTTGTAGCACACAGTGGTACAAATAACCCATTCTATGGTAATTTGTTGAAGAGTTCATGAATCCCACTACTTTCACTTAATGAAGACCTTAATACCCTTGTAGCCCTTGATGGGGTCATGGAACCCTTGGAGATGGTCATTATGAATGAGAAGGTTTGACACCCACATACATGGTAGTATGATGGCTCTTGGAAATTACATGATCATGATAGATATTGAATGTACCTTTGTACTTGATAATGGAGTCCTATGTGATGGGCTTGAAGTCCATATAAATCATCTTGTTTAAATATTATATGATATCTTTGAAAGATGCTTGAAACCCTTGCATATGGTGCCTTGAGTCTTGAACCCACACACTTGGTAGCTTGTTGATGGTGATGTATGGTCCTTCTTGTGGTTATATCTATATTGAGATGTTGATGTAGGTGGAGCCCATGGTAATTCCTTGATATGTTGAAGAATAATTTGAAGAAGTCCTCGGAACTCTTGTAGTGGGTGGTGTGGTCTTTGACACCCTTAAGTCTGGGATATTTGATGTCCTAAATAAACTGATAGATTTAAGGGTATTATACCATGTATTTGCAAATAATCCCCTCATAGGGAGATAGTACTTGTCAATCCATTTCCATTGATATGTGGAGTGTATCCTAACTCCTTACGGTTGATAAGTTTTTATTTCTTTAAGTTAATGTATTAATTTTTCCCTTTAAAAGTAGGTCGACCTGCTAAAAGAATTCAATTAACTTTTAACTGAAACTACTATAAGTCATCCAGACATGTGAATAAATCCTCTATGACCTATATAAATAGAATATAAACATTTCATTGGTTCATGAATCAAGGATCGAAGAGATTCACTAAAATTGGGATAACTTTCTCATACGGAATCAAAATTACAAAATTATTGGATTGTTGGAAAGCTTGTTGTGAGAGCTATGTGATGACATGATATAGAGTTTCTTTTGGTTCATATATTTTTTCTTCATATTTTTATCTTTGAAAAGGTATGGTTCATGTTTTTAGGTTTCTCTTATGTTGGCATGATGAGTATGAGCATATTCTTGAGCAACAGGTTTGATAGGTTGATGACAAGGACACGTTAATGAAAATGAGAAGTAGATTATTGAGTGGTATAATTGTTTCTTGATTGACAAGCTGAGCCTTACATCCTTGGGGATTGGATTCCTCTAACCTTTCTCAGTTGGACCTGAGAAAACCAGGTTAGGTCCTGTATTTAGAGTTCATGTTCTTTATTTTAATTGGTGTTGATTGTAATCACGAAGATTGAAGTCTTCCACGTACAATACATAAAACAAGTTTACCAAATAAATCTTGTGTCCTCTTGTGTTGCGTTGCTTGTTATGATTCAGTTATCTAGTTGATGATATGATTATTATAGTTGATTAGTTAATGTATGCTTATGTTATGATGATGTAATTGGTAGCAACATCTATTGACAGACTATGTTGATTAAAGGAAGTTTAAAAGGGATTTAATTTCCATCACACTTATTCACCGCCCTCTCAGTGTGACCATTGTGTCCAATATCAACTCATACGTTTTCATCAAGCTTGTTCATTGTAGGGGACCTTGGTGGCATGAATGACAACCTGAGGGGCCACTGCAAGTTCCATGTTGGCATCAATGAAACCTCAATCAAAAATCTCCCCATTTGTCATTGATGACAAAAACTCATGCTCCCCCTTTCATCTTCATCTCTCCTCTTTTGGCATCAATGGCAAAGGGTGATCACCAATCTATATATGACCCCACTACTAACTGCTCACTACTCCCCCTATCAACATGCATAGCTATATCACAATCCAGGGACTTGTCCTACTTCAGTGAAAGAGATATCAGTTGCTCTTTCTCACCCTTAAGTTTCTCCTCCAAACTCCATGAACTCAATGTGCTCAAGGTATTTGAGAGACCTCATACTTTGCTTGCCACATGGCAATCGTCTTATTTACACTGATCCAGCTCATCCACGGTCAATGTTTCATTCTTTTTCATCCATACCTGGGAGTGTCCTTGATTCTGAGTATTTGTCTTCTGATTTGTATTTCTCCATGCATTATTCTTCTTCCATGATTCATAATCTCTTCTTGACGATGTCTATGAGGAATTCCTCATAGATTGTCTTCTTAAATTCATGCAATATTGAGATTTGTGCCCAAAACCACTGCAACTATAACATTTCATAGTACGACAATATCCAGCAATGTGACCAACATGGTTACATGTCCAACACCTGACTGTGTTGTTGGAACTTCCAGCACTTCTTTTATCATTGAACATACAATACATACCTTTGTGACCAAAATAATTACATGAATAGCAATAACCATTGAAATTGTTTTCATACCTATATTCCTGATTCCATCTAGAAGTTGGTCCCACTCCTCAATACAAATTTAGAAGAGCCATAAGAGATGATACTTCCGGGGAGAAAAAATACATAGTTCCGGAAGTGAGCCAGAGCCATAAGAGATGATAGTTCTAAAAGTGCGCCAGAGCCATAAGCGATGATACTTCAAGGGAGAAAAAGCACATATAAAGAAATTCTAAAGCATGCAAATCCCACTAAGATATGGGACACATACACAAGAATCCACAAAAGCACAAGAACATATACACAGATACCACCAAGGTGTTGAACTAGAGTGTGCAAAAATCCACGTGTTAAATCATGAGAAGAAAGACGCTGACGAGAGATAAAATGCAGTGGTTAGCTTAACCAAGAAGTAAAGAAGTACAAGCATCATCAATTCAAAGGAATCCAACCTGTGTATGCACTATTTGAGCAATAGTAGTATAAATAAACATGAAGTGGTTGTGATAATGTAAGCTTGAAGATGAAATTGATATGATTTTTAGAGTGTGCAAGCTTCGTATTTTGGGGATCAATGGCTCGTTGAACCAGAAATAATATATACAACAAAGAGTCGAATATGAAAAAGTACTTAGGAGGTTCGACATAATTTGCATAGATAAGGAGAGTGCTTAGCACTAAGATTTGTGACAAAAGAAACAAGGTACTATACCATTGTTGAATCATGGATCACAAAGGTTAAAGAGAACATCTATTGAAAAGAGTCTTTCACAGATATTGTGAAGTGTGTGTTGCAATAAGATTGTATAAATTTGTGGAGGATGCAGATCAGAGAAGATCACATATAGCTACAAAATACACAAAATCAGACAAGATATTAAATAGCCACCAAGGACGTAGATAACTTCAAAAGACGTAAATATAAGAAGATTGTAGATAGTTGTAGAAGACACGGATCAATTGCAGATTGTTGAATGTGCACAAGGCATAAAAAGTAGAAAGAATAGAAGACACAAATCTGAGAAGATCACAAATCGTTGTAGAAGATGCATACCAATTGTGGATTGTTGAATGTGCAAAAGACACAGAAAGTAGAAAGAACTGAAGAAGCAAATTAATGTAAGTTGCATATTGCTATAGGTGCATAAGATGCAAATATTGGAAAATGGAAAAGATGTGGATATTGGAAAGTACATAAGACGTTGATATTAGAAATTGAAAAAAGCGTAGATATTAGAAAGTGAAAATGACGTAGACATAATAAAAGAGGGATCACGGAGGGTGATCAAATAAGTCACACATAGCAAATATTGAACAATACAATCCAAAAGGACGCAATTCACAGAAACTAAACATAACTTCATTTCAGGGCGGTTGGATGGGGAAAGGAGAGGGATTTGCAGCTTCCTTTCATTTGATGCTGGTAAAACCAGTGAGTCGATGCTCATAGTCAGGTTGGTGCGTGCATAATTGAATTTGTATCTCAGTCAGGTCGGTGCCTGTTTCTACAAGTTGATGCTTTGTGGTGGATATAAGTTCTTACAAGCTAGTGCGTGTAAACTACAAGTTGGTGTTTGTAAACTACAAGTTACTGCTCACACTCCCCTAGTCAAGTTCGTTTTTTTAGTGACTTAATGGTAGATTCGATAAGACTCTGTCTCTTCCAAATAACCCTCACTAGTAAAATTGCAAAGTGGTACGTTAATTTGACCCAGGCATATTATACCACATTTGAGACAATTGCCACGGCATTTCTCTCCTACTTTCGGTTACCAACAAGACATGACTTAGGCATCGAAATTCGCACAAAATTTCGACAGAACACTCTGACACACATCATAGACCACATCCATGAATGGCGTAATCGTCGCACATTGTGTAAAATCAACATTCAACCTCCTTTCTTGTTGGATTGGTTCCTCAAATCCATCTAAAAAAACTATTAGAAAAGGCATGACTACCTCAAAGCCTTGAAACGAGGAAGAAACGATTCTCAAATCCCACCACTTTGAGCTTATATATGTCCAATTAGGGTTCTTTATACACTGTACTGTCGGATGCACCTTGAAATCAACCATTAGATCCTCACGTTGTAGGGATGTCACATTTTGTGGATGGGAATATTGGGTCCATTTCCTCCCATGGTAAATCCCTCCCACAACCAACTCTTGCACCACCCCCCATGATGGCACAATACCCACCTGTCCCTATTGTGTTGGCTTCCCCTACTACTATCCCAACTCATATATTTGGACATACCTAGTACAAACATACAACCCTACTTACCCAAATACAATCCAAGTACAAATGGTTCCCCAACCACAAATGGCACCACCTACGCCTACATCCACATCATATGCAGCGCAACCAGCCTATATCCCACCACTAGGATATAACCCTTATTATCCATACTCATGTCCCCTAGGAATGACCACCATACTACATATGGGGGTTAGTTTTTTCCAACTTTCTATGCAACAAAAAACTCAACAATTTGAGCAGTTGAACATCGTCAATCCCCCAAATCCTCAAAATCAGGGGAAAATAAAGGGAAAAACAAACAACCCCAACAATAGGGGAAGGGGGGAAATGAATTTCCCCAGCATAACCTGAATCAGGGTAACGGACAAGTATAGGGGGGAAACCCCCCCAGTCAAGCCTAAATGACAACCTGAGGACTAATTACCCTTTCTCAATCTATGGCAAGTATGACCATTACTCTCATTATTTTTTGCTCATCCCCTCCTCAGATGCCTCATGCCCCACAACCTCAACAATATGATTTGCAACATACCTTTTCCAATCAAGGAGTGGTTACCCAACAGTCGGGTCCCCGCTCCCCAAGCAATGGATCCTTCCAAAACATCTTTATGAACTAGGCATTCGTCAACCTCTAGATCTATGCCAAAGGGTATACTAGTGTTGATCCCCCACCTACCCTTGAAGATACTTTCGTCCCTTTGGGAAGCCCTTTGCAGATTCTTTGTCCTAGTGCGAAGAAAATTCCAAGGATACCAAAAGAACCACCTTAGTGTACCCCTCATAACCCTTGACACATGAAGTATTCCGACAATTACAGTTTTGTTGACAACTTGTCACAATCAGCATTTGTCATGTCCATGTTACAACTGCTTCAGTCTTACCCTACACAACACAAGGCCCTATTAAACGCTCTTGGTGCTCTGGACCCGTCTGACTCACACATCATGACTTTCAACCTTGACAAAGAAAAACCATGACTACCTTTATTTGTCACTTTCCAAGTCCCAGTCACTGTGAAGAACATTATCATTCATCTGTGTATCATCGATGAAGGCACATCCACACGCATCATGTCTGTTATAGGATTTTTCGGTCAATGCAAACAAAGACCAAAGTACCTAGTCTGAATGGTTCAGATCTAGAAAAAAACACCAAAAAGATACATACTATCACCTACATCAATCCAATTATAACAAAGATATAGAGTAATAAAAACTTACCTTAGATATGATGTTTTTCCTTTCTATCTCCACACAAATGCAATCCGACTTTGCACACACTAGTAGCTTAAACTAATAGGACATAAACAAGATAAAAGTAGCCCGAGCTAGTGATTATAAGTTTGATCTAATAAAATGGCCAAGGAGATATGATATAATATGATGAACACAATAAAATTATGTGAAATAACATATCATTTGTATTAAAAGACATAAAAGGAAAGGGTACAACCATTTAGGACTTGGTGTTGTAGCCTCTTCCCAATGGCCTCCTTCCACCAACAAATCACACAAGAAATGAGATGTAGCACACCACACACACTAGATTTCTGGACCAAATATTCTAACATCTACCTACTATAGACTTCCTCCCCCAACCCATAGCCCAAGGCTTCAATATATAGAAAAATGTGGATAAGGGTAGATTGTGAGGATTAAGAAAAGTGGGTAGGATATGATCCCAATAACAAGGGAGCTCGAGCTCGATCCATATCCAACATCATAGGGATAATGACCTATCCATCAAGCTTAATCTAGAGAGCATTCTTGAAAGTTCATTTGTATTCCCGTACAAAGGCCGACGTGCTTTATTTGTGCAGCAAGGGGTGTTGGGATAGGTCGACGCTCTCTGTAATGGAGGCAGGACACATTGATGACACATGTTGTAAAGGGATCAAGATGTGTCGAGAGAGTTGGACGCATTCTGTTGGATGAGTAAGGTGCATCAATGTCACAAGACAAGGTAAGCAAGGAAGGGGAAATGATGATCCATCCACTCTGATATTCGCTTTTGGGATTAAGGCAATGAGGTGTCACAGAGGTCACTGACACTTACAAAAAATACCCGTAACAATGTTCTCCAATGTTTGGAAATGATTGGGTTCACTTCAATTGGTTCCATCCTCTATCGCTATACGTGCATATAATGGACGGCCAGCCCAACCATGATGACTGTACCAGCATGTCCCCATTAAGTTGGGGGGAAATGGTAATGATCAATGTTGAATTTGTTGACACCCAACTAGAATACAATATCCTCTTGGGTCAAAATTGCATGTACGCCATGAAAGAAATTGCCTCCTCAATTTTTTGTATCATGATGTTCCACTTTAACGGGAAGGTGGTCACCCTAGACCATCTTAATTACTATGACCCCCATACCTCTACCCGTAGTAGGTGAAGAAAACCCAACCCCATATGTTGAATTTGTCTTGGATGTGTACGAATATTCCGACCTCCTGGGGGCATATTCGGGACCTCCACCTGAAATCCCCACCTCGATGAACGGTCTCATGTGCACCATTTTCTCCTCTAAGAATGAGCTTCCCCGCCCCATGACATCATCATAAACAACCCAAAACCATTCATGGAGTGGAGAAAGTATTGAACCATTATGTACCTCCCATGTTCCATATATCATATTTCATGTACCCCCTGAGGGAGTGTAAGGTGTTGGAATAATAAAAACCTATTCCCATACTTGGGATAATAAATTTAATCTTTTTTATTAAATTCCTAGGTCCTACACTAGCTAGTTGGAATCCACTTGCATTTTTGTGGTCAAACTTTCCTAAATTGCCTTCAGTAGCGCTTTGGAAAGATTGTGGATAAGATTCTGACAACCCATAGGTTGTCCAGTATTAGCAAGTGCACTTTCCTACTTTATCTAGTGCTTTCTGCTTTTCAACAACTTTTTAAAGCAAAAGGTGAAAGTTACTCTAAGGCGGCTTCCTAGTTTTTGTCTCAACTCACCCTCCTTTTTCTCTCCTAAAAGCATGAGTTTGTCCACTTTCCTTCACTTATTAGTTGTACCAACTCATTCAACTAATTCGTGAGCATCTTGGCTGGTTTGAAAGTGCTTTATGCACCTATGGGGGATTTTGACTTATTTAGTAAGCCTACTTTTGTACTGATTCGAATAACATATTCATGCTTTCGAATATCTAATGTAATTATATATTTGAGCAGCCTATTTTGAAATAAGTTCAGATAATGTCAACTTCATCAATAGAAGTTTATGTTATGCACCATATTCTGTCTCCATTTTGAATGTATCTTGCATGTTTGACTAGTAATTTTGTGAGTGCAATTGAACTACAAATTGGGCTTAATTTCCACACAAGGAACACCGGTTATGGCTCAATTAACACTCTCAAACCTCACGTTGGGTCTCCATGTGTGGTACCTGTTGCGCCTACAACATTTTCCCAAAATTGGGACCCTCCTTTACTTCGAAGTTATCCATTTTCCTTGCTTAGTTTCATGCTCTTGAGTTTTGCTTATGGATTTATGGCTCCTTCCCGATTTTTGAATGCTAGAAATTGACTGGTTTTTCATAGTTAAGATGCTTTAAGACGTCCATTGAAATTGAGTCCCTGTCATTTTGCAAAAAAACTTTTTGAATTTT
The DNA here is from genome assembly GCA_001517045.1 of Pseudotsuga menziesii. Taxonomy (NCBI): domain Eukaryota; kingdom Viridiplantae; phylum Streptophyta; class Pinopsida; order Pinales; family Pinaceae; genus Pseudotsuga; species Pseudotsuga menziesii. Next base: position 557,538 of record LPNX010525693.1, on the reverse strand, counting down.
CGCTGCAAAGTCTCCATGTCGGACACATTTCTCCTTGTTTTTTCACCGTTGCGGGCGTCTTTCGGTTTCTATCTCTCTCGCCCGCCCCGCCATTGCGGGTGGCCTTCAGATCCTCCTAGCCGTCTATCCCTCCGCCGTAGCAGAGGCTTTTCGATTCGTAGTTGGCCATGTCGAGCCCGCTGTTGCGGGTGGCTTTCAGGACCGCGTGGGTTTATCACTACCGCCGTTGCGGGTGGCCTCCGACTCTTGATGTTCTTTCTCGTAGCGGATGATTTTCTATACCCGTCGCCGCCGTTGCGGGGGGTATCATGATGGGAGCGGTCCGCCGTTGCGGGGGACCCCAAGCTCCAGACCTCCGATATAATTTCCGCCGACGCCCGAGGTATGTTTTGAGCCATATTCGCCGTTGCGGGTGATAAAGTGGTAGGAAGGGTCCGCCGTTGCGGGTGGTATGAAACTCGTGCCGCCCGACTTAACTTTCGGAGCCGCCCCGATTGATGTGACTTCTCGCACGTGTGAATTTGTTTATATATGTTGGGCGACGAACGGGGTTTCTATTGTTTTCGAAGGCGTGGTTGCGGTGAGGCGAGCTGTTGAGTTTAGGAGCGCGTGAGAGCTAACTGTTGGTACCTGCGGCCAGGTGGCAGGAGAAGAAGTCTAGCTATCATCTTCTCGCCTCGTTAGGTGGATTGCCAGGTAGGCTCTTGAATCTTATCATCGTTTTTTTTAAGATTTCTTTTACGCGGTGGGGGGTTTTAATATTTGGACCCGTCGTCCCGTTGCGCCAGCGGGGAGTTTCTCCCTTGGTTGGGTTGTCTCTTCAGTCGTCCACCTGGCGTTGCACGCCGTTCAGTTAGGGTCCCCGGTTGATTTGTTTGGACGGTTATAGGGAGAGGGTTTTCGCCGTTTATATTTAAAAGCCCGCGTTTCTTTTTCTGCCGTTTCAGTCCTTTGGGGGGAAGCGAGGTGCAGGAGGCCGTCATGCCGCCTGCACCTGGTGGTTATGATGGAGGTTTTTGGGCACCGGAGGCCGTTACGCCTTTCTGCGCTAGGTTTCGTTGGGAGGCTAAATTATTTAGGAGCTGCGTTACCATTTTCTGTCTTGGGGTCGGGTTTTGCACTAGCCCCAGTCGCCGCGGTTTTTCCGACTTTCTGTTTACAGTCCAGGGTTGTGCGTCGTCTCAATGGGAATTGGGGATGGCGCGACCTAGTTTTGCTATTGAGCGCTGAAAGCCTTGGTAGGGTAAAAGGGAAGGGTAGCGTGAGTCGGTTTTGATCAAGATGCCTGGTCCAGAGATGGGCTCGTTTCCCGTCGAGGTGGGTGAAGAAGGTTATCAACATAATATGTTTGCTCCGCTGATTAGTCTCTTGCGTTCCATGGGTCGTAGGTCTGAAGTATCGACTGGTTAAGCCTGGGGTTTTTTATTTTTTCTCTCTGTGTGATAGGAAGTGAAATGATGATTGTATGATGCATCTACATAGATTTTGCTCATATCGCTTCTATATATCATTTTTATAAGAATGACAAGCCTCGTAATAGCGTAGTATCTTGCCAACCTCAATATGACTGATAATTTAATGCATGTGAGATAAATCATAGAACAACTCATCCATAAGACCTGGTGAAGATGTGCTACAATAAAAATTTATCATGCTCATAACACATTGCACAGCACTTCATATTTGTGAATTGTTCAGTATGAAAGCTGAAGGTTGATTGTATGCACTGATATAATTCTAATATACCTAAAGAGAGTAAACTGTTGCACAAAGTTCATAAATTCCAATTACTCAATACCATGATGCTATACATTGCAGGAGGATCTTAAAATGTCTAAGAGACGGAAAAAGAAGGCCCCAGCAGTAGAGGAGGTGCCAGCACCGGATACAGAAGCAAGAATTGAATACATTTATGAGGACACTCAATGTGTCACAGGGGTGGAGCCAGAATACAAGTGGGGAGATATTTACAGGATGATCTCCCGAAGGGAAGTCCCGGATATGGGGCTAGAGGAGCCACCCATATATGCTAATATAGAGAAATCGGCTATCATGAAGGTCGCCACCAGACCTGAGTTGTTCTCGTGCTCCGAGTTAATGAGATGGGTGCTACCACATACAAACCACAATTCAATGCTCATCTGTAACGTCGATGGCCAGGGCTATGCTGCATTTAGCCCTGGTTATGTAGCTTTAGCTTACCATCTACCAGAGCCTCAGCTTTTCCTTACAGATAGATGGCTGGACGACCTCCGGATGGACCTTGTAGAGACCTTGAAAAGAATGCTCTTACCGGGAAAGATCTTCAGACATAGAGTGACTGAAGATTATGACACAGCCACTCTCAGGCCCACTTACAGGTTCATAGCTTTAATGCTAAACAGAATATTTGGGAGGGCAAATGGCAGACTGTTTAAGTTAGAATGGGTACCCATAATGTTTTTTATAGCAACAGAAGGAACCATTTTCAATTGGGCGAGCATAGTCTCCAGCAACCTCTCCTCTTGTGTGGCTGCAGCTTCAGAAGGAAAGGAACGGAGAAGGTCTGAATTTTACATGAGCTCAATCCTAATCGATTGCATACTATGCCACCAGTCTTTCCCCGGGCTTAAATGTGTTTGGGAGAAGAATAGGATGCCCGTATATGCAGCATATAAAATGTTGGGAGCTAATCAATAA
>LPNX010525693.1:498906-544450 GCA_001517045.1 Pseudotsuga menziesii | reverse complement strand
TAGTTGTTTTGGCTCCCCGGGGATAGGTAGTTAGTCACCTTAGTTCATAGTTGCATATGTGGTTTAGGTGTTGTGAACGTAAGACGAGAGGTAAGAACCTGCGCAACACATTGTGTGGTTCCCGGCATCCTTATCACCCTGCATGGTTTAGATAGGCATGTGCATTACATATTAAGTCAAAAATACAAATTCCGGTGGACCGGGCCGCAACCGGTAGACCCTTGTTGTTATTTTGACCTACGGTAGCCGGACCGTAAACCGGACGGATTCCCTATACCAAACAGTCAGCGGGCTAGTTGGGAACGCTGATTGGGGAGAATCCCTTACTGTTTCCGCCTGCGAATTTCCAGGCCTCAACAGTACCTAACACCATCATTCCTCGAGATGAAATCAAAACCCATCACATATTATGAAATGGTGTCGGTATGGAATGCCAGCCCCATGGTACCACCCATTGAACCTACACCGCCTACAACAAAGGAACCACTAGCCATTGCAAAATCACAAAATGGGGGCGACATTCAATCCAAGATGATAACCCCTATCAACAGAAGCAACAATTAAACAAGTTGAAACCCCCAGCCATTAACACTCAAAATACCAAATATTCATCGGGATTCGTTAAACCCAAAGACTGGGGCACTTCAACACATGTTGAAATCCCCCATTGTGCATGATACACCCACAATGAGAATCACACCTCCATGTGATTTGTGTGGTTAGCAAGGTCATGTGACAAACTTGTGACCTACCCTCCCAGAGCTCAGGAACTTGCTAAAAACATCGGTCAATTTCACACATGCAAATTTACTCTAGCAATTACGTAAGTAAAATAGTACAAATGATTTTTGGAAAGTGGGGCCCACCTAGTTTTTAAAGAATATGGCCAAAGCATCACAACCTCACCACGACTAAACCATGCATCCATTTGACGAACTGTTTGCACCACAAATATTAGTGCACCGAGAACTACATAGTGATGCATCATTTTTCCTCATCCACAACACTTCATTCGGTACTCCATAAGACACGCACCCCCTAGGTGTGCCATGCTTTGAGTTGTTATTTATGCATTGTCCATACCTTTGTCATGTCCTTTACTATACTTGGGTATGTGCGTCACGTGTGCATGATTAATCCTAGAACATGAATATTTCAGCCACCATTGGCAATGATATAAGACTTCTACCATAGGTATAATCACGAAACTAGCCTCTCGGCACCCACTTTCCCTCTGATATCCACAAACTTGACATAATTATTTCATTATAAGAACATGAATCCATTCCATACAGTCATCAATATCCCAGTCTTAGTGTGCCATCAACGTCATTATTGTGTACCACTCTATTTTATCCATGGGTGTCTAGTCACAACCAACCCTGTCATTATTAGACACCCATAATGTTGATCACCCCAAAAGTCTGAGTAATTTTCTGCTCGAGGAAGTAACCCACCTAAAGACAATGATTTCATAGCTGCACATTTACTCCCTCAACTTCTACAGTTCATGCCACCAAATTCCTTGGCACATGTTAAGATCTAGATTCATGATTCGTCACTCATACCCCCATGAGCACATCATGATCTACAAATCTTCTTCATATCATCACCCCCACGAAGACACAAATAGGTCCCCTTCCCTCCAAAGCAACCAATTCTATTTAGTTATTCCCACTAGAACACTCTACATGGAATTTATTCATGGGGCACCCGTCTTCGAATTTGCAAAACAACCCTCACTTCATCTTGGGAAATATTCCCCAATCCACTCAAAACCACAGGAACCTCTCCCATCATCAAGTCAAATTCTTGACTCATCAAAAGTCGTGGGAATCCCACACATCATCCCAATAGTCCCCCAAAATGCCTAAAACCGTGGAGACCCCACCAATTATTCTTTAAGGAAAAATAGTTCCCCAATACACTAAACCATAGAAACCCTTCAATTCTTTTGGCAGCAATTCCCTGGTCACCTTTGATTGATTTAGTTGAGTCTTCATACCCCTAGCATTGTCCATTTTGTCAGTCACCATGCCATCGGTATTGTGTGTCTCCAACAAAGCCCTTCATTTGCAGTTTGTCTCTTGCCGTTACAACCTATCCCTTCAATGTGAAGAATTTTTCTGTCAGTTACTCACTAAGTTTGCATCAATTAAAGGAATTCATGAGCCCCACACTTATCATCCAATCTCATGTTGAGTCAGTCAGTCTCACAATTGGTTACAACATGATATTGGTTTGCAAGATAATACCCTTATCTTTATCAGGATTTTCAACTCTCATCGACATAAAATCATTATATTCTAAGAGTTGAAGTAGTTACAGTGTTACCTTGGGATTCCTTTCAATCACTATAAGGGATCACCTCGAACTAAGTAAGGAGATTCATTAGTGATTCTTAACTTAATGGTCTCCCTATGCTCGATAGTAACACCTCTAGTGCATCAAGAGGAGTCATACATTTCAAAGATAGCAATGTTCACATTTGAAAATCATGATAGCATCATATCTTGTACAGTGCAGTCTTCACTTAGTGGCTTCACCAGTATTCCAGACAGCCACCCCCACGGGATTCTTCATATTCTCAATAGTCCTACTTTTTTGACACCAGTAACGTTAATTCCAGGTTCATGTACTCGCACAAGGTTTGAAACAACCTTCATCCATGTCTTAGCAGTTTGTGAGAGATCCCTTTGTCTCTTCATTTTGTATCCATTATGACCATCTTCATAAGTAGGGGATTTCCCAACTCATTTGTATAAAAATAACACTTTCAATTACCACTCCACCAGCAACCTTCACCCTTGGGAAAGGCCTATTCATCCACCTATGATTCCAATGCTTTCCAAAGAAATAAAGAGAACAAAAAAAGAAACAATGATGAATTATCGGCCCTATAGTACCCTCCGAACCTTGTAGATTAGGGGGCATCTGTTATCACATAAATCTCACACACATTTGACATTTTCACAATCTACACAATAAAGCATCATCAACATATAGCATGCAACTCACCAAATACATCCTCATCAGATCCAGAAAACAATCTGAGCCTTAGAGTGCAAAAAACATGAATTTTGGGAAATATGTGCAACTTGTCCTTCAAAAGTCACGCTATCATGCAATGTTTATAATTGTGTGCCTACGTTACTTTGACAACATGCTCTACCGCCCGAATTTTCTTCAAATAATTCATGTGGTTCGAGTTGTTTTTCCTTCGAAAGTCGCACTACTACAAAAACAACAGGGTCTCAACCACCCACGATGCATTAAAGGCTCGTAAAATCCCCATCACTTCCATGAATTTGAATTTGACTCCTCATGTACCCATTAAATTGCCCCCTTTATGTACCTTGGAGTTGATTCATGGAGTCAATGGGTTCACATATGGATCTAGTTATTTGATGGTCACCTCTTGGCCTAAAAAAGGAATCCATGGGCATGTGTAATATCCCGATTTTGACCCTATTGCATTAAAATTGTAAATGATGTCAACATCGTTATTAAATCATGGTGAGGAGCTCAAGGCCAAGGCCTCACCATGGATTTAGCGTTTTATGTATCGACAATTAAAATCAATGCCTATGGTTCTCGTGCTAGCCAGGCATAATATAAATTGAGACATCATGTAAATATGCAATTTAATCAAATACCCACAACTATCTATGCAATGCAACAAGATATGGGGGAATGATTTCACAAGGAATAGGGAGGGAAATTATTCAAACCCTTGAGCCAATAATGTTAAGCCAAATGTCAATGAGAGGGCCCATAAACTCTCAACTACCCATTTTTTGGTATGCACCCAATCATTTAATTCTTCCAAGAGTTGGTTGAGCAGTTAATGCAATGGGAATGGAGAGGTATGGCAGTCAATTTCATATTGGGGTAAACCATCAATTTTGGGAAAACATATTTTTGCTTGTGGGGCAAGAAAACACCCAGAAATGTGTGCCCAAACCATTCCTCCCCCACGATTTTCACTTCCTCACGCAGCTAGAGCTAGCTGGGGCATTTTTCTGCAATTTTCCATCATCCTTCCATGGTTGGGAATTTGTTTTTAAGTTGCACAGTGGATGGGAAGAGAGATTCACAATTTGGGGGTTTATAGAGTCTCCCCTGTGAAGCCCATGAATGTTTTTTGAAATCAAATTTGCTCTCCCAGGGTTGATTTCCCCATCTACCATTTCGTTTTTGGTTCCCAGAATGTTTTTCTTCATACTCAACACTTGTGTTTTGTTGTTATGTGCATCCTTGTTTTAGTCTGAATTGTAAGCAAGAATCAAGAGTGGAAGAGGACCAGAATTGGCTTGATAAACCTAGTGAAGATAGGAACCTCACAAAAAGATCAAAAGGGGCTGGCTAATCTTCTATGCACACCCTGAAGAACACTAGAATGGAAGGTATGACCTGAGGGACTGTGTAGCAGTGAAGAAAATACTTCCTTGTGTTGGGTGTGTAGGTATTGTGGAGGCCAAGCTAGATAGATCTTGTAGAGGTGTCCATAGCTCCGTGTTTGAGCTCACTAGCTTAACAATTCTTCCTTTCCATTGCCTTAGCAACCTGATAAACCCAACTATGGATTGGCTTGGCTGAACCTTGATGTGTATTTGCCTATGTGTGAGCATGTACTCTTTCTCCTTGTGGAAATAATGCTCAACTCGAGGGTGGCAGTTGTGTTGAGATATTGATGAGCACAACTGGCCTATGGTTGGGTGGAACATTGCAGCGACATACCTAGTTGCTTGGGGCAACTCATTTTCAAGATAAGTACTCTTTGTAATACTTCTGCAATGTATTTGTTTTAAGAATTAATATAAAAGTAATGAATTTATTTACTTATGTTGTATTTTTCATTTATTATACATATGCATATGTATTTTACCTTCAATGCATTTTTGCTTATGATCATGGAGCTAGATGCCCGGTTACATCGTATTTGTGTCCTCTCCGTGGCGAGAGGGGAGGGGACGTGACAACATGCTTATTGTAAGATAATTTTAGAGCAATGTTATGTTGATGGATTTGTGCTTGAGCTCCCCTATAGCTTACAATTTCCCTATTGTCTAACATTCACCAAGCTCTCTTGCCTCCTTCCTCAAAGGGGCAAGTGCTCTCTTCATTTGTTCTTCAAGCCACATAACATATAGTGTGGACAAAATAGACCTCCCTTAGGAGGATTGTTTGCCTCCATTTGAATCTTACATATCCAAGGTGTTGTATATGCTTGACCAATGGGTAATATAAGAAGTGATTTGGCATCTACTAGTTGTTGGAGTTTGCATCTCTTACCCCATCGTGCATTTTGTTTAATTTTGTTTTTATTTGTTATATTCTGATTAACAACCACTTGCATAATCACTTGGAGCACTCACCCACACCCACAAGGGGCACCTAATACTAAGTCCTTGTTGCAACCCACAAGTACTTGCCCCTAATCAAGTGAGAAGAAAGCACTCTTGTGCAATGTTTTCCACAATAAGAGGGTGCACAACATCCATAATATTTTTTTAGCAAATACTTAAATAAGCAAAATCATGGTTGATCAAGTTTCGATTTGATTATGATTTCTACCAGTAGTTGCGTACACAAAGATAAAATAATTGTTGGAATACATTTTTAGGCTAATATTAAATCCAACCACTTGCACAAGCTATGGAAATTTTAATCAACATTTGAATTAAAAGCCCAAAAAAACCTCAAAGAAGGTTTGTTGTTGTCATTTCTTTCAAAAACTTGCATGCTAAACTAAAGATTGCATGCTAAACTAAAGATGGTTAGAACACTTAAAGATTTTGCATAATCGATTCCTTCAAAAGAGCATTTCTAAGCTAAAAAATACACCTCCTAGTGATCACATTATTTTTACTCAGAATACTACCGAGAAAATACATAAAAACTTCCATACTTTGTTTTATCTAATAAAAACATAGGCCAAGACAAATTAAAATATTTGACCATTGTATTACATTTAGTTTTACTTTGTACTTATCACACAATTTGCAACCATGCCAATAATACTTCTACAATTGGACTATACAACAATATTCCTTTCAACGTTCTCATTAATATCAATGTTTAATACAATTACAAGTATTCAATATCTTACTCATTTTGTATTTTATATGGTCCAGTTCGTAGAGTCAATCTTATGAGTAATTACAACTAAGGCCAAAAATAAGAAGAGATCAAAAGGTCTACCTTGAAATTTATGATTTAGAGAGTTCCCAACCTACAATGAAAGTTAACGATGAAGCATGAACATGTGCCATTTGACAAATAATGATTAAACATACGAACATACATACATACAAACATACATGGATTAAAATCTTTAACAAACACGAAGTGGAGATGAACATCTGTAGATGTTCTTCATGTTCAAAGAATATGTAGTTTCAATTGGTTTATGGTTTACTGTTTTATTTATTTATTTTATGTTATGGGTTTTTTATTAAGAGGTTGGGAACTATGCTATTGAAACTTCTATCCATGAAATATGATAAACACCTAATATCCTACCAAATTTACTACTTAGTACTTTTGAGCTTAGTAAAAAATGAGACCATTTTGAATAAAGAATATCCTATGGCATATCTATGTGTTTGCTCAAAGTGAAGCATTCTATAAAAGCACAAACAAAGAAATCGTCGCATATTGGTTTGTGAACACATTTGAAGACAAATATCAAATTTAAGTATTGCACTAGTTGCAAGTAAGGGTTAGGCCTAAAATGACAAAACCCAATTACAAGTAAGGGTTACCCCTGAGATGACAAAACCCATTTGCATTAGAAATAAATTTATTTTACAATTAATAGCAATCTTAAAACAAAAATGGACATTTACACCAGGGAAAAAGGTTGCATGCCACACTGAATAAAATACTTGATTTAGAAAATAAATATTAAAAGTTCAATAACAAAGTAAAATAATATCTCAAAATTATTTTCCACGGGGACAATTTTCTACATCCCTAAATAGACTCCACGTAACTGAAGACGTTCAAGTTCATGAAACATGCCTAGCAACTTGCAATTTAGGTAACCATGTCGACCTTCCAGTAGTGAATTCTTGACAAACCAAGCCCCAACCTAATCGTCTCGATATGAGGTGAAATAAGGGCTCAAACAAATTGATTGGTTAAGAGAAAACATATAGGTTAAAACCTAGGTTATAAAACACTGAAGTGCGTGAAGGCAAGGACCAAAAGAGGCATATCTATTCCTATATCCGTTGTATCGAGGTAGGGACAATAAGGTGGGTTTAGCACAACCAAGGACCCAAGGAAGCTTAATGAGGCCAATATCAACCAAGGAGAATTATTAACTTATATGAGGACTAATGTTTGAAGATGTGAGGATAATGCAATAACTTGAATGGGACGCAATCTATTATCCCAGAAAGATTTATTTTGTCATTGTTTTCATTTTTCCATGTTATGATAGATTATGTGGATTGCTTCCATTATGAATATATGTTTGTGTGATTTGTTTTCTTAATACAAGGCTAGTGCAACCCCTATATTATCTTAGGTGGGATTTAATTTGAATTAGTAGCATGTTGTTTACTCTATCAGAAGAAGATATAAAATATTATATTAGTAATCACAGTTTTAATTTTATGTTAAAATTTGGTTGCAACCCCTATATTATCTTAGGTGGGATCTAATTTGAATTAGTAGCATGTTGTTTACTCTATCAGAAGAAGATATAAAACATTATATTAGTAATCACAGTTTTAATTTTATGTTAAAATTTGGTTGTCTTTGTTGATTGTTATGTAAACTTATATATGAAAGGATGCCCAAGTTCAAAGAGTCAACTCATTTAGTTCGTGTTATTATTTCTATAACATTGTTAGATATTTATTGCATCATTCAAGTTCTTGATTTGATTCCCATGGGTTTAGACATATTTAGTTATGCCAACTATTTTTATCAAGTACCATTTTTACCATTAGGGAAAATGCCTAATAGTTTCTCAATAATTTATTTCAATTTGTTTTTGAAAAAATCCATTGAAAACCGACTATGAAAAAAATGAAAAATAGTAAAACATTGAATATAAAAAGATTTCATTGAATTGTTATAATAATGTCAAAATAATACTTTAAAAGTTCGACGTGTATTTTACATTTTCTTTAGGAGTCATTCAAGTCATTCTCATAAAGATTTCAAAGTTGTTGCAGTCATAGTTTAAGAGTTTTTTAACACATAGACCAAAATGTTAACACTAAGGACAAAGAATGTCAACTAGGGATGTGTATTTATGTTACAATTAATTCATAAATCAATAATTTGTTATTGGATAGGCCATTAAATCAATAATTTGTTATTGGATAGGCCATTAAAGTTTGGTTGAATGGTAGCTAGCTTGAACTATGAAGGCATCAAGTGGATTATATAAGGTTGGCTTGGCCTAAATTCAAGTCTCGTCGAGCATAAGGTTGTGTTTGTGAATGGTAACAATTCTCACCAACATTCATGGTAGCAATTGTGAGTCCAACTTCAACATGGTAGTTTGAACATTCTCCATACTTACTAGGTCCATTACTCTTGTTCTAGTTTGACCATTCTCCATATTTACGAAGTCCACTAGCATTCTCCATACTTACTAAGTCCATTAGTCTTGTTCTAAGCAATTTTGATCTGATTTGTAAGATTGTTGTGAAAAAGAAATTGTGTCTTCGACTTCAACATGGTAGTCTAAGTAGTCTCCATACTTACTAAGTACGCTAGTCTTATGGTAAGCAATTTTGTTATGATATCGAAGATTATTGTGAAGAAGCAAATGCGGGTTCAACTTTAACATGGTAGTATGAGCAATCTCAATACTCTATATTATATTGAAGATTGTGAGCAAGCAACTTTGATATGATAATGAATATTGTTATGAAGAGGTTACCTATGCACATGAAGGGTTTGTTCAAGCATGGAATAGAGAGAATCCCTCTTAGTTCTTAAGAGGGAGGGGAGAAAACATATGTGGGCATCACGATGGTTTTACTTATATGCCATGTACTTCTCATATTTTTTTGATGATTGTGAACGTCTTTTAAATAGTTATTAGTCCCTGCCGGGTAGCAGGGACTCTTGTAATCGGCTTGCCGCCTTTTCAAATAGTCTGCACACTAACCAAAACATATTCCAAGCATTTATCCTAATTTTTCTATTCAACTATGAGTCAAAACTTTTTCTTCAACCAATCAATGTAGAGATACTTTTTTCTCCACAAATTAACAAATTCGGACTCTTATTTGGCCTCATATCGAGGCAGAGTGTCCATTGTCTAGTCTAAAGTATAGGCCATTGTAATTTGTAATATTGTTATACAATGTTGAATAATTTTTTATAAAACAAAGAAATGCTAGGATTTAGTCTAGCATTACCTCTTGACATTAAATGTTACTATAAAAATATACATCCTCTATGTATTGGTGTAGTGCCAACCTTTAGGTTCTCACCGCCCCACCCCCAACATCTCTTAGTCCCTTGTTAAGACACCAAAGAAGGCATTTCTTTCACTCCAGAAGTAGCCACTTGGACTCCAGTGATCCTACACTTGTCAAGGCATTATTGTCACCGCTTTCTCTGCACTTGCCACAACTAAGCTGAACTTTTTTTATTTCCACAAATTCTTTAGTTTCCCAACCTCTGCCTCTACTCTCACATATGCTACTCTAGATATGTAGCAACAGACATTGACTCTCGCATATGGAAATCTATAGGACATGGACTTCAACCTTGCAAAATTCAAATGGATGTTTGTTTTTGTCGTGTTGTTGGAGCTGCACAACACAGCAACAAAGTAAGCTTTCAATGTTATATACTATATACAATTCACTTTTGTCATTTTTGCTATGCAAATTGAATTGTGTATTTCTATAAAGCTATAATCCTTACCTTACCTGTGTGACAATGGAATTTTTGTTCAACCTGTGAAATTTCTTCATCTACAACACAGAGCACGTGGGCTAAAGTGGAGAGGGCAAGGCTATGCTTCAGACATGTTATTATGGAAGCAAGAAACATTGTTGTCAAGCCTCACAGAGTAAAAAAGCACCACTATGTTTGTTAGATATCATCTACGCGTTGGAGATGGCGACAATCCACTAGCATCCAAAAAATCATGCGTTTCATCCTGTGTGACACATGGCCACGTACCTCCAAAGTTCCACTAACTGAAACCCGACTGATTGTTGTCTTTTGTCCAGTATGCATTTTATAAGATTTTTGACACCTATTTCTTGAAGCGTTCACATCTCCCACAAAAGAAAAATAAACTAACCAAAAATAGTTGACCCCTTACATCATAAACAAAGCTTATCATAAAACATTTATAGTTTCAAATATTTTTCTTTTTCGCCGACAATCCTCGATTTAAAACGAGCATGCTTGTTATCATAAAACATTTATAGTTTCAAATATTTTTCATTTGCGCCGACAATCCTCAATTTAAAACGAAGCATGCTTGTCATTTTAGACAAATTTTAAATTTCATAGTTTACTATGCTAGATTCTAGCGTCTTCCAGTAGAGGCGAAAATTTGATCTTGGACTATATGTATATAATAAATCATATCAGGTATAAAAATAAAGGATAATCTATTAGAGATGATCTTGGACTATATGTATATAATAAATCATATCAGGTATAAAAATAAAGGATAATTTATTAGAGAAAAAATATATTAACTTTTCTACTATGATAATATGTTATAGCAAAATTATAGGGCCCTCTCTATATAAGCAAATATAGCTGAACTTAGCTAATTGGGATCGTTCATTTTGGTAATAAGAAAATTCCATTCGTAGAGAAACACCAATCGTCATACTGTATGTAACAGATGGCTTTGTGGCCTAAATTTCCTCCATGCCAAACCAGCTCATGTCAATTCCGCAACCTCAATCTCCTCAATGCCAAACCAACTCATGTCAATTTCGCCACACATGTAACTACAGATAAAACCAGCTCATGTCAATTCCACAACCTCAATTTCCTCAATGACAAACCAACTCATGTCAATTTCACAACACATGTAACTACAGATAAAGCATCACCCAATGGAAGCACATAATATTCCATAAATGTTCGACATCTAAAGGCATGGACTTGCTGCCTTTAGCAGCCCTCCTTGTTTATATCTAAAATAATTTATAAAGTTTAATTGCTATTTTTAAGCTAAAAGTTAATAGTACAAAAGATGATTTAATAATAAAATTATTATCTTGAAATATATAAGATATATTTTAAATTTCGATATATTTTAAATTTTAATTCGAATGAGATAAATTACATAGGATATATAGGTTTATCATTTATCTTAATTTTAAATTTTAAAAAAATATTAAAATTAGATTTTTATCTTTTTAATATTTAATGTATTTAATAAAATAAATAAATATATATTAATAAAGAGAAAACCATGTTTCAATTAGAATAAGATTTTTATTGGGATGCAGGTCAGAAATATACCTTTCACATGAACTCCAATGTTGTAACATGAGTTTTGACACTGTCTGAAGAATCGCGAGCGCTCTAGGTGAACAAATCGAAAGATCGGGCCGAGGTGCCTGTGAGCATCCGCAACCTAGGTTTAACTAGAAGCTTGGTTGGTTGCATGCATGGATCCTCTTATGGATCCTCCCCCGGAGGAGAGAAGACACCTCTTGGCCTACGCCTTCAGGGCATTGGTTGAATCCTCTCCTCCTCCTCCAACCTCCAAGAGCCAAGCCTCCAGCTTTCTGAGGCGAGCAACAACTCCTCACATTCAAATCATGTCGGTTGCTTCAAGAATGAAGGCCCTTTCCTTGAGTGAGAAGGGACTAATAGGTCAATTCACGAGGATTTGGCCCTCACCGAAAACCATGGATTTTTGGATCTCTAAGAACTAGATGCCTTTGATATCTAGAGGCTTGCAGCACTGTTTATGTGGAAAAGGGTTTTTTGTGTTTTTGTTTGAGAATAAAGATGACATGGATCTCATCTTTAGAAGCGGGCCGAGAGGCCCGTATCTAAGCCATTGGAATTTATCTTTTGATCCAAAGAAGGACATTCCCTCAACGGTACCGATCTGGGTTTGTCTTCCCCATATCCCTTTGCATTGTTGGAACGATGAGGCCCTCCAAGCTATAATAAATACCTTTGGAAAATATATCGACAAGGCAGAGCCAAAGGGACCATTATTCTCATGCGCAAGGATATGTGTGGAAGTCGACTTAGAGAAAGGTTTACCTAAAGAAGTGAATTTGTTCATGGATGGATGGGAACATCTGTAAAAGGTCGATTATGAGCAGCTTCCTTTCAAGTGCAGAAAGTGCCATGAATATGATTACTTTGTCAAAATTTGTCCTGAAGAAGCGCCAGAGGATCCTGGTAAAAAACAAGAAGAAGAATGGCAGCAGGTCAAAAGAGGGAAAAAAGCGCCCTACATTCCTACTAACGCTAAAAATGGTTCACAACCAGAAAAAACTAAGGAGCATGACCCAATTGCCAAGGGAACGACCACCAGAAATCAATACATGGCTCTTCATATAGAAGAAGGAGAAATCCGTTCAACGGATATTACTCATGAGGGCGATGCAATAGAAGAATGTGGGGATCTAACACCAATCACACTTCTAAATGAAAGTGAAAATGGGACATAGAAAACACTCTCAAGATATTCCTCCCCAGATGGATCTTAGGCAACGATGGTAAGGAAAAGCATAACAAATCCAATGGTAGACTACCCAAGCCATTCCTCTTCGCAAGGATCTCAAGAAATACCAGAAAAAGCTCCACCACCATCCACAAGGGGAAGAAAAAATCACAGGCACCATAGAGAACAGGAAGCAGAAAGAGAACTTGAACTTAGGAGGCAGATGAGCATTGAGGAAACTAAGCTTATACAAATCACCAGAAGTTTTGGAGGATCAAGAGTGGACATCAGGTCTCGAGCAAGGCGTCAAGAAACAAAGAAATAATGATAGTTGTTTAGTGGAATTGCAGAGGCCTAGGGAGCTCATTCAAAGTGGAAGCTATTAAAAATATTATCAAATCAGAGAGACCAGACATTCTGATAAATCAAGAGACAAAAATGGTTAAAGTGGAGGTAATGGCCCTATCTCATCTTCACTGGAAAACCTATCACGGGAAAGCTATTAGCTCTAGAGGCACTTTTGGAGGAAATGTAAAGGCTTTATAATTCAAAAAAATATAGAATGAAATCAGCAAAGTAAACCAAACATTGGCTTCTGACAGAGTTGCAATGCAAAGACAAGAAAGAGTTAATATGTGTTTGTAATGTATACGGTCCAACGCATTACAAGGACAAGATGGTCTTTTGGGACACTCCCAACTTGTTGGGAGAGAACTTGCAGGGAAAAGACGTTATTTTTGTTGGGGACTTCAACGCCATCAAATCATAGGCGCAGAAGAGGGGAGTCTTGATTGTTAGGGACCCCTTTGGAGAGAAAATGGAATACTTAATCGTAGATCTGGATCTACTGGATCCCCCCTTAAGAATGACAAATATACTCGGAGTAACAAAGGGACAGGCCGTGGACATATTACTGCAAGACTTGATAGGTTCTTGTTAATATCCTCCCTCTTGCAAAGGAATTTTCTACTAGTCTCCCTTTTCCTTCCTTCAGCAACTTCATATCATAGACCAATATAGTTGTCCTTGTCTCCTTTTGAAAATTTGGGTCCTATCCCATTCCATTTTAATCCTCTTTGGTTGCAAGATTCAAAAGTTCTGGAAATCATTCAAGAGGCTTGGAATTCTAACATCTGTGGCTCTCCTAGCTATATTTGGGAGTCAAAGCTAAGAGCAACACGTATCACTCTCAAGAACTAGGCTAAACTATCTTTTAAAGGGTCTTCATTACACAAGAAACAAACTCAAGACGATCTCACAACTCTCCAGAAAATAATGGAATATGAAGAAGTGACTTTGCTTTATCTAAGTCGAGCAAAAGAGATAAATATGAGGATGTTAAAGGTTGGAAGGCAGGAGGAGGAAGAATGGAGATTGTAGTCCATACAACTTTGGATGAAAGGGGGAGATAATAATACTAGTTATTTCCATAAGTAAACTAAATCCAAACTAGGCTTTAATAGTATTAAGGAGCTAAATGATAGCAATGGACAAAAAATTGAGGGGCAAGAGGCAATCAAGAGGCATATTGTTCAGCACTTCAAAAAATGAGACTTATCCAATCTCTCAGGATAATATCCTTTCGGTTATTCCTTCTATAATTTCTGATTCTGAGAATGAGGAACTAGTGAAGCCAATATTGTAACATGAGATCAGTGAAGCAATATGGACCCTGCATCTAGACAAGGCTTCAGGGCCTGATGGGTTCATAATCAACTTCTATAGGGTTGTATGGGACATTATCACGGAAGATCTAAGAAGGATTCCCAACCGGAAAAAGGAAAAAAGACAAAATTGGTGGAGCCACCAACTCTTATTTCCTGGCTTTGATTCCGAAGGAAAAAAATCCTAACTTTGTGGATAGATTCTGGTCAATATCACTATGCAACATTTCATATAAGATTCTCACAAAAATTCTGGCTACTAGAATGAAAAATCTCATGAAGCATATTATTTCAGACTCTTAAGGAGGATTTGTAGTCGGGCGACAAATTATAGACAATATCATTATTGTCCAAGAATCCATTCATTCCAGCCTGGAAAGAAAGCAACAAGGTATGGAAATAAAGCTTGACATAGCTAACGCATTTGATAGGGTTAACCATTTTTTTCTTTTTGAATTTATGTCCATGTTTGGATTTTCAAAAAGGTTCATGAGATGGACCAAAGCTTGCATTAATAGCCCGTGGATTGCTCCGTTAATTAATGGTAGACCATATGAATTCTTCCAAGCATCTTGGGGTCTCCGGAAAGGCTGCCCCTTGTCCCCACTCCTCTTTCTGTTATTAGTTGAGGCATTGATCATGAAACTTCAATATTTACAAGAAAATGGAAAACTAAAAGGCCTAAAGATCGCCAGGGAACCAAAGCTGCAACTCATGCACAGTTTGCGGATGATACAATTTTGCTTGGGTGGGATTCCACGGTGATTGCATAAATATTTAATGAAGTGTTGTCCTATTTCCTCAAAGCTTTAGATGTAAAGCTAATTCTTATAAAATCGAAGGTTTATGGCTGGAAATTCCCACCCAGGTTGTTGGAAAGGATAGCAAGGGTTCTAGTCTTCAAAGATAAGCTAAATTGGAACTCTTTCAACTATCTTGGGACCCCTATATTTAAAGGGAAAAAAACTTCTGCAGATTGGTAGGACATCGTCGACAAGATAAAATAAAAATAAAAAATCTCTTCATGGGGAGTAAGGTGGCTCAACCCAGTAGGAAAGCACACCCTGATCAACTCTATCCTCTCTGCCTATCCAATTTATACATGCTCAAGATCTCTTTAGCTCCAAAAAAAGTAATGCATGAAATCACAAAGGAGATTAGAAATTTCCTTTGGCAAGGTAGTAAGTCAAATGGCTAAAAAAAATCCACCTTGTTAATTAGGATATTGTTTGCAGTCCAAAAATTTGTGGAGGGGCTAGAATAAGAGACCCGACAGTGATGAACCTCGCTCTAGGAGTGAAAATCGTTTGGAGAATTGTCTCTGGAGAGAAGCGTGGTGGAAGGAGATTCTTCGGAAAACAATATTTGAATTGAGAAAGGAAAAGACGTGTTGATGAGTACACACTGATAGGGAATGGATCTCCAATTTGGAATCTATGTAAGAAGTCGGTCCATATCATAAAAAACAACTTGCACTGGATCCCTGGAAATGGTAAACGGATCAGGATTTGGTATGATAATTTGGGGCATGTCTCTTTAGCAAATCATTTCGCTGCCTTTGCGGATCTCAAGCAATGGCTAGACCAATTAAACATCTCCACCTTTTTTTTATCTATCCTCTTGGAATAATAACAGAAGATGGGATGGATTGAAAGATTTGGAGATTCTAGATCATCTCATGTTTGAATTTGTTGCACTACTTGCTCTTCTTCAAGGGTCAACTCCTATCCACCGACATATTTCTGATGGAAGAGGTTGGGGAAAATCGGGGATCTATATTGTAAAAGAAGGATACTAAATCACCTCCAACAACAAAGAAAATAACAAAACTGATATTAAGTGGAATAAAATCTGGTGCAAAGATGTCCTTCCAAAAATAAATGCTTTATTCTAGATATTAGCACATCGCAAAACCATGACATCAGAGAATTTGAAAAAAAGGGGGATTGAAGGGACTTCGGGTTGCATCCTCTGCAAAGAATTAGAAGAAACATTATAACATCTCTTTCTGGTTTGCCAGTTTTCTCAAGAAGTTTGGTCTTGGTCCCTTCAAGAGCTGCATATAAATATGATCCTTCCAAGAATTGGAATGACCTCTTTGCGTGCTGGAAAGATTGTTATCAAGGTTCCCTCTTCCAAAAAAACAGATATTACAAGGGCTTGGGCTGCCCTCCTAAAATACATCTACTAGAAGATATGGGCAGGAAGAAATAGAGAGATTTTTGAAGGTGAAGTCTTCAGTCCAAGAAAAGTAATGTCTTCTACAAAATCGTTGTGGGTGGAAGCTTTATTAATGAGGGGAGTGACCCATATTCATAAGGAACCTTTGAATTATGAAGAAAGAGTGTGGGAAATTGTTTTTCTATCACCTTTATCCAATACTTGGCATATGGCTGTTCAAATACCTAATTGTTTAAAATGTTAGCTGAGGATGAGCTTTAAAGATTTTGATATATGGTTGTTGACTCTTGGCTGTAACTCCCTTTTCTTTGTCGGGGCCTCCAAAGGAAATCAAGGGCTGGTAGGGGCGAGAGGAGTCATTTTTTACTTTGAAAGGAATAAACAGAAGAATTATGCTTGGGGCCTGGGAAAGAAATCCAACAATTGTGCTGAATGGCTTGCCTTAATCAAGGATTTGGAGATAACAAGCAGTTGCAGAATTGAGGAGTTAGCAATTTTGGGGGACTCTCTCATGGTTACAAGGGAAGCAAGAAAGCTGAATAAGAACTACAAGAGTTTGTCAATCAAGCTACATTTCATCCTTAAATGCTTAGGAAGGGAGTTTACATCTCTCAAGTTCTTTCATATTCTGAGAGACAATAACAAGCATGCAGACTCAATGGATAACAAAGGAGTTATATTGGATTGTGGAGTGTTAATATGCAATGAATAAAGGCACGAAATAATCTGTATCCCATGAACTCTGCTTAAAGACCTCAGAGTAACTAGCATGTACGCTCTATTAGCTGGTATGCACTGTATCATAATCGGTGATTGGGACACATCATTGTATATCAATTGCACTTCCTTTGAATTCCAATGTACGGAGAAGCAAAATATGGGACATAAGACATAGGATGATAGAAAATCATTCTAACTACTCTCACATTGGGTTGGCTCGAGAGATGCGTTATCCGGTTGGAATACACCTCAATATCTGGAGGGAAACTTCCTCGGTCTTAGGCAAACATCATGCGATCTGGAGGGTAAACAACATACGGTTTGGACGGCAGCAGCATGCGATATGGAAGGAAGTATGCGTAGAGGAAAGAAACAAAGGGAAGAAAAATTGTTTCCTGCGAGCTGAGAGCACTATAAATAACAATAAAATTAGTACCTTTTTCCTGGATCTAGCAGATGTCAACATCAACAATACTTTGAGAAATAAGATAAGTTATAATAAAGAGAATATTATCATTAGGTTGCGACTTGGCATAGGGATAAGACGAAGGGAATACAATCAGGCAGAGTTTTGGAATTAGGATGAGAAGGATGATGTCATCCAGTCTCAACAAGAACACATTCAACAATGCTAGGTCCCGGTTACAATAAGAACGCAAGAACCATAGGTGCTATTAGGAGTCGTTCTAAAATTGGAAGCAGCAGGGTGAACTACAATGAAATCGATTGCACAGACATTGTAAGATTTAGTCTCTCATTTGCTCAGAATTAGTGTAAGATTACAACCTTTGCAATTAATCTTTTTTGCTTACTACTTCTTAGACAGTTTGTAAGGAGGTATAGTCTACATGGATTAGGGATCTTTTGAGATAGCTATAATTATGTTAAATATGAACAAGGAGTCTTGGACGATGTCCTTCTTTGGGAACAATCCCTCCTCGGCATGATGTAAACTTTATTTTTTTGTCATTATTAATAATAATAATAACTCAATTGTTTCTGTTAAAAAAAATAAAGAGAAAACCATGAGAAGACGATATATTTATAATTTGTCTTAATTTTAAAATTTAAAATACAAATTACAATTAGATTTTTAGTGTTTTTTAATATTTAATAATAAAATAAATATATTTGAATCAAGGTAAATGAGTACTTAACCATTAAAATATAAAATAGTGGTTTTATGTTCTTTAAATGGATGAATGATAATTTGGTGGAGTAACTCAAGTATTTGAGTATTTTGAATTTCATTGCTTCGAGAAGGCGCATTTCTACAATATCCATTAATATGTTGTAGTGGGGGTGGGGATGGGGATGGGAGAAGTGTCCATTTGTCCCACAAAAAAAATGACGCATGCATCAATAATTGTAGCATAGTGTTTTTTTTTGCAAATGTCTAATGATTTTCGGCTGCGACGACTAAGGTGAGCATTGGGCCTCAACTTCATCGAAGGCAGGTTGCTCATCCTTCTAGGTTGTGGCAGGTCGCTCCAGCGTTGTGCCTGCAGGTTGCTCATCCTTCTAGGCTGTGGCAGGCCTCGCCCCTATTATATCGGAGTCACCAGTGGGCCCTCCTATGGCGGCTAAGGAGGGTGGATCTGAACCACCTTCTACCTCGAACCTCGAGGTGTTTGCACGATTGATAGCTTCACAGAACAAGAGAGTCCATTCCGGAGCACCCCCTGAAGTTTGTCAAATGATTCAAGGATGTACCTGTGGTTTCCCTGTCGCCGGAGGATACCATTCATGTAGCTCTCTCTTTGGCGGATTGTGCTCTTATCGAGCAATTCAGTGGGATTTGGTTGTCTCCGAAATCCACCAAGAGCTGGGTCCAGAGAAAATGGAGACCTCTGATCGCCCAAAATGTGGCATCTTATTCTGTGGGTCGAGGTTAATTCTTGTTTGCATTTGGATCTAAGGTTGATAGGGATCTTATTTTCCGAAACGGTCCCCATTTCATGGGGGCACAAGGTCTCTATTTGAACAGGTGGACATCGGACTTTGATTCGGAGGCAGATATCCCCAAAGTTGTCCATGTTTGGGTTAGGATTCCAAACTTTCCTATGCACTGCTGGAACCCGAAGTCACTTAAAGCAATCAGAAACGCCTTGGGAAGATTCATTGATATGGAAATCCCTAAGGAGCAGTGTGCCCAGATTTGTGTGGAGGTGGATCTAGAAGCTGGATTACCGAAAGCCATAAGCCAAAATTTGGATTATGAACAACTTCCTTTCAAATGCAGAGCATGCCACGAATACAGGCATTTCCTTCGTAATTACCCTCAAAAGCAGGAGAATCAACAAGAAAAGGAGGAAGGTTGGAAAGCAGTAAAGAAAAACAAGTCAAAGAACGGAAATCTACAGAAAAAAAAGATGGGAACAAGAATGCACCGAGTATAATACCACGAGAGGTTCCAAAAGAGACTATCAGTGGACCCCTAGTTATTGTAGAGGAATCCAACACTGGAGAGATTAGATAACTAGACAAAGAAGTCGACACTTCTTGTCAGCCTGAGATCCTAGATTCAAGACCAGAGGGGGTAAAGGAAGGAGGAAACCAAGAAAATTATGAATAGGAATCCGCTACTGATGAAGAGGAAGAAGAGGAAGGGGAAATGGAGATGGCTACACCTAGAAAGAACAAAGCAAGAGGAAGGAAATCGACTAAGGAAGTAAGAGAACAAGCCACGTACAAGGACAAACTACAAGGCTCCCAGCTAACCTTGGAAAAATTACTTCGAAACCCCATAAATACTCGCCAGCACGGGAAGTACCAGAAAGGAATTCCCTCCTCTGCCAAAATTAAGTAATGAAGGTTCTCTCTTGGAACTGTAGAGGTCTGGGAAGCAAAGCTAAAGAAGAATCTATGAAGGACCTGATCAGACTATCCCAACCAAACATTGTACTGATACAGGAAACAAAGATGGAGAAAGAAGCATTTCTCCAAGTAAGTGGAAAGTTCTGGAATAAAGGAGGAGGCCTCCCTGTCAGCTCGAGGGGAGCCTCTGGAGGAATTGGAATGCTCTAGGACGT
This sequence comes from Pseudotsuga menziesii, assembly GCA_001517045.1. NCBI lineage: Eukaryota > Viridiplantae > Streptophyta > Pinopsida > Pinales > Pinaceae > Pseudotsuga > Pseudotsuga menziesii. The sequence goes on along the minus strand of LPNX010525693.1, from coordinate 524,210 downwards.
TCAGAAATTTGAGTTAATCGAATCTAAACAATATTTTCACTGGATTCTTACCAAGCTGCTGCACAAAGATTCAAACACATAGGTTAGTCTCTTTAATATTTATGCTCTTGCCTTGTATGCTGAAAAAAAAAGGTTGTTGGAATATTTTGAGGGATGAAAGGAGCAATGGATCGTTGGATAACGTTATTCTAGTCGGTGATATAAATGTCACTCTAAATCAATCTGGAAAAAAAGGAGGATATCTGGTCAGAGACCCAATAAGGGAGCACGTTGACGATATTATTTTAGAATGGGATCTGATGTTATCCTATCTAAGGAAAAGTTCACCTGGACCAAAAAGAGGTTGGGTCCAGGGCACATAGCGACCATACTTGATTGCATAATGATCCAAGGCTCCTTTCTTCTTCTAGGGCTAAACTCTAGCTCTAAAATCCTTCCTTTTAGGGGGTTAGATCACAATCCTATCATGCTGGAGATAAGGAAAGATGAAAAACTGGGTCCTATCCCATTTTGATTTAGCCCACTATGGGCCTCCCATAAAGATTTCCTAGGTATTATTTCGGAAACTTGGTCTGCTCTAGTTTCGGGTTCACCATTTTACATCTGGGAATAAAAGATGAGAAGAGTTAAAAAGGTGCTCAAGAAATGGACTAAGCTTGCTACGTCTTCGGCTCAAAGAAGAATCAATGCCACACTATCTCTAGAGGTACACCAGCTTAACATGGAGGTAGCCCAAATCTCAAGAAAGATCTTGATAAAGAAGTAATCCTTCACCAAGAGTTACACACAGCTTGTAGGCGAGAGGAAGAGGTCTGGACACAAAAGTCTAGATTCCTTTGGCTTAAAGTCGGGGATCGAAACACTGCATATTTCCATAAACATGCAGAGGCGAGGAGGAACTACAAAATGGTTCTAGAAGTACAAACCCCCGATCATGTCATCTGATTTTGATAAAATCAAAATGGAAGCCACTCGACATTTCAAATCCATCTATTATGTTGAATATGTCAACACTCCTCCAAACACAACGTTAATGGTGCTTGTGCCTAAGTTGGTTAAAAGGAAGGATAACAACGATCTCATGCAATGGATCACATTAGTTGAGCTAAAAACAGACGTGGAGGGCATGGAGGAAGATAAGGCACCAGGACCGGATGGATTCAATGCAAGATTTGTCAAAGTGTATTGGGAAATTGTGCACAAAGATCTTTTTAAAATGGGTTTAAAAGCTCAACAATGCAAAAGAATTGGAGGAAGAACTAACTTTGCATTATTGGCCCTTATCCCCATAGAAAAAGACGTTGTGACTTTTGATAGATATCGACCCATTTCTCTCTATAACATTGGGTACAAGATAATCACCAAAATAATGGAAAACATATTAAAAACCATCCTGCCCTATATCATCCCAGAGAACCAAAGGGGTTTTATTAAATGAAGGAGAATCTGGGATAACATCATATTGGTCCAGGAGGCAATCCACTCCAATATAAAACATTTTGAAAAAGGAATGGTGGTGAAAATAGACTTAGCCAATGCATTCGACAGAGTCTGTCAACCCTTTCTCTTCCAGGTGATGCTAAGTTTTGGATTTGATCAAGGCTTCATCCGTTGGGTCAAATCCTATATAAGCAATATGTGGATTTCTTCCCTCGTAAATGGAAGAGCAACAACCTTTTTCCAAGCCTCCCGAGGCCTTAGAAAAGGCTGCCTGCTCTCTCCATTACTATATGCAATCCAAGCCTCGGTGTTGAGCTTACAATTCGAACAAGCCAGGATAGATCACGATCTTATCGGCATCAAAATATCCCAAAGAACTAAATATATCAATCACGCACAGTTTGATGATGATACTATTTTGTTAGGAGGAGCAAGTCAGCTGATAGCGAGAATATTCAAGTCAGAATTGGATGCCTATTGTCAAGCCTTAGGCAGTAAATTAAATCTAAGAAAGAGAAAGATTTACAGTTGGAACAAAAACCCATGGGAGATGTCTGGCATATCGTGAATCTTAGGAATCGAGGAAGCAACCATTTGGGATTCCTTTAGATATCTGGGGTACCAATCTTCAACAGTCTCTGAATGGAATTTGTTGATTGAAAAATTCAAGAAAAAGATCCATTCCTGGGGAATGATTTGGCTAAATCCAGTAGGGAAATTGGTCTTAATATCAATGCTCAATGATGTTGGCCCCTTCCAGAATCCTCACCAAGATCGAAATCATGTTGAAATCCTTCCTCTGGCAAGGAGGGAAAAACAATGGAGGAAAGAAATTTGCCCTCGTTAGTTGGCAAAAAATTAAATTTCCCTGGATGGAAGGAGGACTACAGATTAAAGACTTAAAATACCAAAATATAGCGTTGGGAGCTAAGCTCCTCTGGAACCTGTTTGAATCAAAGTCTTCCTGGAACAACCAGGTGCTTAGACACAAGTATTTTCCAGGCCCAAAGTTAAGATGTATGGACTTAGAGATTGTGAGCAAGCATGGCTCTTCAATATTCTCATTATGCATGAAAGTTCGGGCTAAGTTTAGAGACGAACTCTTCTAGATACCTGGCAATGGCAAGCATGTTAGATTATGGCAGGACTCCATCATGGGGAAGTCGCCCCTCCCCTGTCTACTCGAAATCAAACGGTGGTTGGATAGTCACGACAATACCATGATTTGGGATATGTCCAGCTGGGATCCTGATCCACCTTATCGCTGGATCAGCTGGGAGCTCCCAAATTGTCCTGCATATTTGGAAGAGGATAAGATACGGTTTTTGGAATATCTTGGAAGAACTGTGCCAATGGCCAACAATTTAATAGACATGCATGGTTGGGGGGACCGTTCTAGATGTTACAGAACAACACAAGGTTACAAGTTGTTTTCTGCGACTCCAAGTGTTCCAAACAAACCAAGGAGCTGGGAAATGGTTTGGAACATGAAGAGTCTACCCAAGATCGACATATTCAGTTGGACTATCATGCATAGCAGAGTGATAACAAATGAGAATCTAGAAAGAAGAGGTATCGTTGGACCATTCTGCTGCCCGTTGTGTAAGGAAAACAACGAAACCGGTCTTCATTTTCCAGTCACCTGCTCCTTCGCTTGTAAGGTTTGGAACCAACTACTCCATCGCCAATTGGGTAATAAGGACCATCCAAGTAGCATTCAGTAGTGTTACGCCTCCTAGGACCATATGTATCAAGGTAACCTGGACAAAAAAGATGGTTTTAAAACATGTTGTAGGATGATCCCAAAAGTAATGTTTTGGAACATCTGGATTGAACGAAACCAAAGAGTTTTCAAAGATAAATCTCAAACTCCAAAACAGATTGTCATTGAAATGCAAGCACTCATGGGAGAGATTATGAACGCTTCATTAATGTCGAAGAATAAGACCAAGCTTACACCATGTTAATCCAATTGGTTGGACTCCTTCAACATTTATGAACTAGACACTGCTACAACTAATAAATCATTGGAAGTATGGGAACTAAGGATAGATCAAAATCAGTTTGAAATTTGGACGAAAGAAAGGAAAATTTTTAAACTCTACTTTGACGAGGCTTCAGAAGGGAATCCGGGTGCGGCGGGAGGAGGAGGGATCATCGACAATCTTGAAGGGAACATCGAAATTGAATACTACTAGAACATAGGAAATGATACTAATAACATGGCTGAAGCTTACGATCTTTGGCAAGGTTTTGAGCAATTGGAAGCCAGGGGGATCGAAGAAGCCATCATGTTTGGTGACTCTCGAATAATTATACAGGCCATGAATGGGAAAAAGCAAGGCAACAACTTAAGGTTAACCATACTGATTGAAAGAATTCTATCTCTCTCAAGAACATTCAGGCATCTAGAGTTCTTTCCTATACTCCGTGAGTTGAATGGAAAAGCAGGTCTAGCAGCAAATAAGGCAATAACATTACGCCAAAATGAGCTCTATGTTAATCTTCATCCTTATAATGTTATTCCGCCTTAAAAGCGAGGCCCTTTCAAAATGATGGGATTTTGTTTTATGATTTGATAGCTTAGTTCTTCTTGATTTCCCTATAAATCAGAAGTTTGTAATCCTTTCAATGGCTACGCCACTGTTTTTGTAATCTATACTATAACCGTTTTTGTCTAAAAAAAATAGTTGTAGCATAGTGGTGAGTAGGATAAACTACAACTAAAACACCCTGCTTTTTCGACAAAATTTTGATAAAACCCAACTAAAATTGTTATTGGAAATTGATATTTATGCAATTTCGCAATTTCAACAATCTAATTTGCTTGTCTTACACTAAATGACCGATTTAAAAACTACCCAGATCGCTGAAGTTACAATTTGAGCAGTCCAAATTATCATTTCAACATGAATTGCCCTACCGTATTCCGACGAGTAGGGGACGTTTTGGTTAGCGCTTATACCGCTTCGCATAGTGTGGGGGAAGTATTCACCACCCTGGGCCAAAAAAAAGAAAGAAGGTGTTTATTTGTCCCAAAAAAAAGAAAAAAAAGAAAAAAAATGCATGCATATGTGTTGTAGCATAGTGGAGAGTGGGATGTATGTTGTAATTTAGTGGTGAAAGGTTTGAGGATTTAAGTGAAACTATACTTGTGTAAGGGGTTTTGAAGTTGTGTTTGTTATTTATATTGCATGTCCCATTGAATGTTTGTAATCAATGCTAAGGAAATGTCTAAATGGAGGTAAAATAAAAACAGTTAAAACCCTAAAATTCAACAATGGTTAGAAAGTTATAATGAAGTCAAATAAAAAAAACCCTACAATTCAATAATTTTTAGAAAGTGATGAATAAGGTGAAATAAAAAATTATTAAAACTCTAAAATTCAATAATGGTTAAAACATTTACCCCTCTTCTAATTGAATATATATTTATATATATATCACAACTTGTCTGAAAAATAGACACCCTTAGCATCATAAGGTATTAGGTTGTAGATTGACTATTTTGAAGGCAGACTACAACAACCCTTTTCTGGCTAACTCTTTCATGGTCGGCTTAATGGCGGTTTCAAAACCCCCAGATTGGGTTAAAGAACCGGTCTTGAATCGTCCCTTATATTTTAAAGCCCGGAGGAAGACAAAAGCCATTATGGCTCTAGAGGCTAAACACGGTTTTGTTCTTGGTCAAGAATTCTATATGGAGAAGGTTGAAGCTCTGTGCAGTAGAGCTATGGTCGACAGGCTTGAGTATTGTAAGATGGAGAAGGAAGCCTGGGTGGAGTGGGCTAGCCAGCCCTGGAAACCGTTACTTGATTATGTGTCGACTGTTAGTCGTCTTGCTAATGGATGGCTTGTCTTTCTTTTTCTCGAAGATAAGGACGTCACCCTGATTCTTAACTCCCTCTAGATGATCCAAAATGGCTCACTTGTCCTCTGGCTTCAACCCTATTCGAGAAAGGGTGGTTAAACGTCACTTGTGGGCACTGCTACTTTCCTTGCCCTTACCACTATGGAGCATAGATCATTGGTATAACAAATGAGTTGGGTTGTTTGTGGAAGTGGAGGAAATTTTTCTGCACACTTTTGATAAGTGCACAACTAGGGTCTTAGTCAAATTGGACATTACTTGTGGTCTGCAGCCTGATATTGATATTCACTACAACGTCATGGTGCATATTCAAAGACTGGACTATTAAAATGTTCCTTTTCGTTGTCATTTATGCCATGCGACGGGACATCTCAGGCACAATTGCCCCGCGATGCTTCATGGTTCTTCGTGGTCATCGGATGGCTCTGATTTGCCAGAAAAGTTAAAGGGTAGTCTTCTTCACTCGGGTCTTCATGTGGAGGTGACCTCCTCGCTGCTTCAAACCGGGGACCTTAACTTTGCTCTCTTGAATGTTGAGATTTGGGGCAGAAAAACTTGTTTAGATCCTCTTGATTCATACTTCACTTCTCTCAGCTTCTGGTACGTACCAATATGGTCAACTTAGCCCCTATCAATGTAGGTCCAACATGGAGGAATGGAAGAATTGGAGCAGAGGGCATTAGTAAGCAGCTCGATCAATTTCTTTTTTCTGACTCATTGTTGCCTCTCTTCTCTAGGTACAGGATTTGGACCCATCCTTTGGTAATCTCTAATCACTTCCCGGTCTGCCTAGAATGGGATGCTGCTTCCTACAAGAAAAACTATCCTTTTAAGTTCAATGGAGCTTGGATGATGGAGGAGGATTTCTCTCACCTAGTTAAATCTTCTTGGTCTGCGGAGATGTCCTAATCTGGATGTGATGATATGACTCAAATGGTTATGAAATTAAAAAAGACTAAAGGGTGAAGTAAAAAGCTGGCAAAAGATACAAAAATTGAAACAGGGGCAGGAGTTAGCTGAGATTGAGGTGGAACTGCAACATCTTTACTATGTTCCCCCTTTGGATTTACTTTCGGAGATTGAAGCTCAAAAATTGGTATCCATTAAGAGCTGAAAAGAGAGGTTGTTGGCTCATGAGGTGCTAACCTGGAGACTTAAAAGTCAGGCTACTTGGATTGAGCAGGGAGACACCAACACAAAAAAAATTCTTAGTTTTGCTTCGGCAAGGCAGAATATCAACTATATTTGGGACCTTCTGGATGGTGATGGTATATTGTCAATGATTCTGATAATATTGAACCATTAGGGGTAAAACACTTCTCGTCTCTGTTTAGGGACGATGGTAGAGCTTTCATCTCAGACCAATTAAATTTGATGAAGCACTCCCATACCTTCCTTGCTGCAGAATATTTGGCTTACATGGAAGTTGAGGTATCGACGTTGGAAGTTGAGACTGCTTTGAAAAGTTTCAAGAAGGACAAAGGTCATAGTACTAACGGTTGGTTAGTTTAATTTTTCTTATTTTTCTTTGAGCTCGTTAGTGTTGATTTATTGAAGGCTGTAGAACAATCACGAAAAGATGGCAAGATTCAAAGTGTTGTCAACTCTACCTTTTTGACACTCATTCCTAAATGTTACAAGCCTAAATCCTTTGTGGATTTCCATCCTCTCTCTCTTTGCAATTTGATATATAAATTTTTTCTAAAATCAACTCTAACATATTAAATCCTATACTTGTCAGGGTTATTTCATTCGAGCAATTTGCTTTTTTGAAGAATAGGAAAATACTTGAGTCAGTTGGTATTACGCATGAAATATTACATACTATCAAGACCAAGAAAATGGAAACTTTTGTCTTAAAATTGGACCTCATAAAAGCTTTTGACATAGTAAATTGGACCTTTTTGCATCTTATTCTCCTCCATATTGGTCTGACCTTGGATTTTTTGAATTGGATCATGGGTTGTGTGTCTTCAACAAACTTCATTGTACTTATCAATGGTTATTCTATAGGTTTCTTTAATGCTTCGAGGGGCATTAGACAAGGGTGTCCACTGTCACCACTCCTCTTCCTACTGGTGGTAGAAGGGCTCAGTTGTCTTATCGGGGAAGCTAGGCAAATTGGGAAAATTCATGGTATCCGGTTATCACCCACACTTTCCATAACTCACTTACTCTTTGTGGATGACATTGTACTATTTGGAAATGGCACCCTGGAGTAATGGAAAGCATATAAAGTTGAATTGGACCTCTTATGCTCGGCTTCGGGGATGAGTATTAGTCTACAAAAGTCATCCTTTCTCATATATAACTTGAAAGAGGAGGTTAGTAGGAACATCAGAGATATCCTTCCATATAAGATGGATCAATTGGACTCTGACTTTAAATATTTGGGTTATTGGCTTAAACCATCGAGCTATGGTTTGAATGATTGGCGATGGATTATAATTTTTTTTGAGAAAAGGCTCAGTAATTGCCTGTATAGATACTTATCTATGGGGGGCAGAATAATCCTCATCATGTCAGTCTTGACTAGTATCCCGATCTATTGGTTCTTATTGGCGAGGATTCCTAAATCTATTTTGAGAAGACTGAGGCAATGTATCTTTACCTTTCTATGGGGAGGAACTGTAAACAAACACAAGATGCGTTTAGTACATTAGAATTCTCTCAAGAGACCTTACATTCTTGAGGGATGGAATATAAATAATTTAGAGTGGTTCAACATATCGCTTAGGCTCAAGAGCTTGTGGACTCTCCTAAGGAGTACAGGTCTTTGGAACCAGGTGATTCAAGCCAAGTATCTAAAAAAAAATTCTATAGAATGTTGGCTTGGTCGATAATTATTCTCTGTGCATAATACCTCACATTTTTGGAATGGCTTCATTCGGGTTCTCTCATGGATCAATAGAGTGTTAGGTTGGAGAGTTGGAGATGGTGTATTGATTAAGCTGGGCATTGATCCTATTGCAAGATTGAAATCGACTTATGTTCTATCACGTGATCTTCTAGCTTACCGGAATGATTATGGCATATTTTCCCTCAATTAGGCTTGCAATACGGGTGAGGGCACCATCTCCTCTTCTTACTAGCTATCTGTGGCGGATCTGGATCTCGACGATGTATGGAAGGAGGAATGGTCTAGATATATCAGTGGCTTATCTCATGTTGGAATCAGACTCATTGATCAAAAAGATAGTTTGCTCTAGATGCATAATACAAAAAGTGGTGAAGTCTTTGCAAATTTGGTATATGATCTTATAGCTTCTACAAACTCTGGAAAATTAATAGGTTGGCAATACAATCAACTATGGCACTGGTACACACCACTAAAACTTAAATGCTTTAGTTGGTCATGTGCAAAGAACCACATCTGCACTTGGGAGAATTTGAAGAAAAGGGGATGGATTAGTCCAAACTGATGTTGTTTATGCAAGCTGGATAATGAATCGGTGGATAATTTATTTGTTACTTGCCCTTTTGCTTCGGTTGTGAGAGACAATCTCGCTTCTCATTACAAGTTGGATTTCTTATGGAAGGATTCAACTTTATTGGTCAATTTAAATGGCTGGACCGAGCGTGTCCATAACATGTTTTACTTACATTTCTTCTATATATGGATTATTTGGAGGACCTGAAACTTCTGCATATTTGAAGACCGTGAACCCGTTATAAGATCTATATGCTTTTGGATAATTGATCTCGTAAGTTCCTACCCTGCAGCTTGCACAAAAATGGTTCATCGAAATATTGGACTAGCTCCTTCAATCTCATTTCCAACTGGGTTCTTTGATGGGGCTGTTGCAACTAGTATCAGGGGTGCAGGTCTTACTCTCCTGATTAGTCATTCACATTACTTTCATGTTAAATTGGGTTGTGGGGTCATCACCAATACGAGAGTTGAATTGAATGCCCTCTAGTCTCTGTTGGTTTTTGCGGCCTCTATTGGACTCCCCATAATTTTTGTATATGAGGATTCTTTGGTCATTATAAACTGGACAAATTCTGTGGCTAGACTTGCGGTACTAGATTTGGAACATTGGTGTACCCGTATTTCCGATGCCAAGGCCTCCTTTCTCTCACCAAGCTTTCAGCATGTCGATAGGGAGCACAATATGAGTGTTGATGGTTTATCAAAGGAAGCACTATCTCTTGAGACGAGTCTGCTATCCTTCATTGAATTTTTGCAAGGAGAGGCTATTGGGGGTGGCTCCTTACAACTCTTCTGAAGAGCTCTAAGAGCTCCTCGCCATCTTGAGTGGCATACTCATCTTTTTGAAAAGATTGAGTTTTGGCTTGGCCTTTTCTTTCTTGGCTGCCTTGTTGAGCAGTTTCATGGTTATTTGTTTCTTTGGACTCCTTTTGGGGGAAGATGTAAAAATCTTCCCCTAGTGCTTTCTTGGACATGTCATCAACACTCATTATGTGCTCCCTCTGGACTGTGCTGACCGGTCTTGGGTGAGATTTCTGGCACTTTTGGGGTATCGATATCTTTCATTTGTGCTTTGGCTGTAGACTGCTTTTTTTGGCCGAGTGTCTGTACTTTTGTGTACATTTACGAAGCTCCATATTTATAGTATTTGGATGATACATTGTATCATGGATATGTAATTGTTATCTTTGATTCTCTGAAATATCAAGAAACTCCACTTTTTCTTCTTGAAAAAAAAATATTAAATTATAAATTCCTTTCATCTAACAATTCCCATAGTTTTATATAAAAACCAAAACTTGAAAAAAAAAAAAACTATAAACATAGGGAATAACCTATCGACCCGACCATTTGCATCAATCGGACGACCAGGGGTCCATTTAGGCGGCAGCGATGCTCTGCTGGGCTTCGGATTGGTGCAAATGGTCGGGTCTATAGGTTATTCCTAAACAAAGCTATATTTAAAAACCCTAAAATCCAATAAATTACAAAAACCGCGAACAGTGGGACAACACAACCATTTGACCTCGTACGTGGCGGTACACGTGGCATCTCTAATTTTCTATTTTAAATTTAGCGAAACGCGTAAATCAACCCTATAATTTAATTTCATAATCTCTCTCCCGCCAAATTTCTTCCCGCCAAATATGGATATCCACCACTTGAGCGCATTATTTAAATAGCTACGCGTACCTCGACAATCATCATCCAAGTGTTAGCCCTCGCTCTGAAAGTTGTGAGTTCGATTCCAGCTAGAGCCGTTTTCAGCCGATTGCTGAGCTCCATTTCAGTTGTTTAGAGGTTTGTGTGTTCTGTAGGGTAAATAAAATGGTTTTGCCTCTGGCGCCTGGGAAGTTTTATGGAGGCAGTCTTCCGAGGCCATGGGTCTACGGCGACGTGAAGTTCAACTCAGAGAGAGTCGATCCTCCATCCCCTCCCTCGGCCCCGCTTCTCTCGTGGGCAAACGAGGCTCACTGGTCTATGGGCGGCCTCTCCTCCAAGAGAAAACGAATGCAGGGGAAGATTGAAGGAAGCATCAAGAAGCTCAGAGACATTGAAGAAGAGGAGGAGAATGAAGCGGAAGATCTTGCTGTCTCTGGGGTGTCTGAGGCTTCTAAGCCCAAACCGGCCCATTCTACAGTTGCCGATGAAGGTATAGATAGATCTGGTGAGGTAAATAATGAAACACCTTCTGGAAAAGTTTCTTCAGGGTTTCGAACCCGGCCAAAGAAGTCGAGCAAGCGTGATCTTTGTGACAAGGAGCAGAAAAGCGATCAGAATAGTTCAGGATTTACCGAGGTTTCTAGCGATGTTAAAGCTGTCGAAGAGGATGCGGGGTTTAGGGTTTCTCCCAGAAATAAGAAGAGGAAAGGAGAGTCCGAAGACGGAGGAGTTGAGCCCGAGACTGTCAAGTGTGACAAATCTGTGAGACGTAGCGGCCGTATTTCATCTTCTGTACCGGTGGGCTCCAGAGTCTCTACCAGGTCATCTGGTTCTCGTTTGGTAGCTGCCATGTGATCGAGCACTTGTGCAATTTCATTTTCTAGGGAGGGTTTTATTCTGTGTAGTGTGATTGAGGGCAAGTAGATTAATGCTTGGATTGATAACGGTCATGGTTTTCTGAGTAATTTCTCACCAACAGATTATCTAGCTTCAATCCTTCTGCGATTTTATCTTAATGTAAGTGTCTATTATTAATACAGAAGTCTTTGATCCTTGTGTTACCGTATTTAAGGTTTTTTTATACCTAAAACAAGATTGGCTCAGGGTTTGTTTGAAACCCTCGTTTTTATGAGTAATAATTTTAAAAGACGATTCTTTTTTGAAAAGGCTTTATTTTCGCTGCAGGATCTAGTTATTTTGATTGTTTTGGCGAAATATTTGAGAGTTTGCCAATAAGTAAAATCAGTTTTAAGCCTATAATGTTTATAATGTCTATGCTTAATTTTTTAATGTCTTTGAGTTTGAGTTGACTGGTAAATTTTTTCTTTCTAAAACTAAATGCATTCTGAATGTGCTATCACTGAAAATCAAACATATATGTAATTCTGACCATGCCTAAATATTACAGTGCATTCCCAAAAGGAAATGCATTTGGAATGTGTCCTTTTACATTCAAAGTCCTTCATACAGCCAACAGAAATTGCCAAATAGGGTTCACGCAGAAACTGCAAACTAATCCAGCGAGCGTTGGTGGTTAAAAAAGCACACAAAAGACCATAATTGCAGCCAAATGTTTCAAGAGAGATGTCATCAGGGAATTATACAGACGATGTTAATCAATAATAGAGTTGTAAATGATAAAACATTAAATGTCTCTCGCAGAGGATGTTTAAACATCCAATAGAAAAGGAATGGTATACAAAGGCAAATCAAAAGTGTTTAAAAATTTCAATGTAGACTCTGCACATTGGAAATAAATATCTGCTGTGTAGTTTAAAACCCTTAACCAGCAACTGAAAATCAATCATACAATATTCTATGAGCAGATGAACCCAAGGTCTCATCCTTGAATGCTCAAGTGGCCAATGTCCCAGCTGCTAGTGCAAGAGCCTGTTTAGAAAGTGAGTCTGCACTAGAATTATGTTTTTTTTTTTAAATTAAATTAGAAAAGGATATTAGATTGAATCTGGATTCTAAAGCCTTGGTTTGATCATAGAAAAGGATTAGAGAATTTTTTGGAATATTGCATTGCCTTGCAGTCAATCCATATTCCACTTGGAGTCCCCAAAGATTTCATAGTTTGAGAAGCAATATTAAGAATGAACTTCGTCAATTATGTGTTTCAAAGTAGCTTTGAAGTACATAATGGGCATAGGACAAGAAGACAATCCCATACAGATGATGCCATCATGGAATTATAAAGATGATGTTTGGAAATCAATAATAGAATTATAAATGACAAAACATTAAACGTCTCTCACAGAGGATGTTTAAACATCCATTAGAATAAGGAAGGGTATTCAAAGGCAAATCGAAAGTGATTAAAAATTTCATTGTAGACTCTGCACATTGGAAATAAATATCTGCTGTGTAGTTTAAAACCATTAGACAGCAACTGAAAATCAATCATACAAGATTCTATGAGCAGATGAACCCAAGGTCTCATCCTTGAATGCTCAAGTGACCAATGTCCCAGCTGCCATCATGGAATTATACAGATGATGTTTGGAAATCAATAATAGAGTTGTAAATGACAACATTAAACGTCTCTCGCAGAGGATGTTTAAGCATCCAATAGAAAAGGAAGGGTATTCAATGGCAAATCGAAAGTGTTTAAAAATTTCATTGTAGACTCTGCACATTGGAAATAAATATCTGCTGGGTAGTTTAAAACCCTTAACTAGCAACTGAAAATCAATCATACAAGACTCTATGAGCAGATGAACCCAAGGTCTCATCCTTGAATGCTCAAGTGGCCAATGTCCCAGCTGTTCGGGTAAGAGCCTGTTTAGAAAGTGAGTCTGCAATAGAATTATGTCTTTTAAAACATGAGAAAAGGATATTAGATTGAATCTGGATTCTAAAGCCTTGGCTTGATCATAGAAAAGGATTAGAGATTTATTTTGGATTAATGCATTGCATTGCATTCAATCCACAATCCATTTGGAGTCCCCAAAGATTTCATAGTTCGAGAAGCAACATCAAGAATGAACATTGTCAATTAAGTGTTTCAAATTAACTTTGAAGTACATAATGGGCATAGGACAAGAAGACAATCCCCTTGCACCAAGAACCCCTTGGTCCCTTGGTAAGCTCCATTGAAAAATCCACAGCTTTACTCTTATCAATAATTAGGTTTAGAATAATCTTGGGGACTTTTGCCTTACTTGTTATTCACATAGTAGAGTATGAATCCCTTACTTGATGTATAACTTGAAAGGAGGGGATTTGTGCATCTTGAAAAACATTCACTTTCTAGCTAATTGCAAGGAAAGGGTTTATGGTCCTTAAGGGCTTTATCCATCCAACTTTTCAAGCATTTCTCCAAAGAAGCACTTAGTGAAGGTTCCTTCCCAAATCTTAGTCTTGACCCTCACATTTTTACATAATATATCTCCTAGGTCCTTGCCTTGCTTATTTTTGAAGAACTTGCCATGTGAACCAACCACAAAAACAAAATGGAACTTTGAGGGTTCTTTCAACTTCCAATAGATTCCCAGTACCAAACATTTTGGCCATTACCCTCCTAGGTATATAGCTTATAGCCTATTTTAGAAGTACCTCCTAGAACCAAGATTGTTTGGTCAACTAACTAGTCTTCCTTGTTTATAATCTTAAGAACTCAATTGTAGTGTTTGAACCTAGGTGTTTTGGTTGATGGCTTCCCTCCAAGAAAACTTAGTGTAGCAACAATCTTCCATCCTTAGTCTACGAAAACTTAGTGTAGTAACAATCTTTCATCCCTAGTCTATGAAAACTTAATGTAACAATAATCTTCCATCCCCAGTCTACGAAAACTTAGTGTAGTAACAATCTTTCATCCCTAGTCTATAAAAACTTAGTGTAGCTATAATCTTACATCCATAGTCCTCAACAAATTTGTGGTCTTATCTTTTGCATTTGTCAAGAAAAATATACCTTCAACATGCAATTGAATTATAACTAGACTTAGGAACATAGGTTTCTCTATTGCAAACCCAAGGATTTGTCCCTATTTTTCACTTTAGTTCCTTTTCCAACCTTGCATGCTAACCAATGAACTATAAGGGGGGAGGATTAAATTGTTGCCTTCCACATCATTAAAGACCCATTGACATTAGTGTAAACCGTTTTGCAAAGGACAAATGATCCAAGGATTTTTGTGAGTTGAGTTGATTGCCACATACATGTACTATTGAGTGGCCTCCATAGGCTTGTGGCAATAAGAACCTTCTCAAAGAAATGGATTTCTTTAGGCCCCATTTGGAAACCTCTTTAGGCTTTGTAATGGTTTTCCACCAAATTAGAGGAATTCCCTTATTCTCTATCTTTTCAATCATTCCCATTGGGATAAATGACATGGAATGCCAATGAACAAGGATTGCCTCAAGCATTGACTTAATTCAAATATGCCACCTAATGATAACTATCCATAATACCCTTTTGAGATTAGTTTTTCAAGTTTCTCATACAACAAAATCTAATCACACAAACCATAATCATTAGGCTTCAACACAACCACAATATTTGATTTTTTTGTTGATCACTATGATTTGGAAATATATAGACAAACATGATGTTCTTTGTTGAGCTTCATAAGTACCATTAAAGAAAACCATTTTTTTCAACGTTATTTTCCATTCTAGTTGCTTCATAATAGCAGTCCAAAATTTCTTTAAATTTTACAACCTCCTAAAGGCAAGCTTTCTCAAATAGTGAAACATCATTAACAAAATGTAGATAAGTCAATTGGTAAGATCTACCAATTTTAATCTCTTTAATGGATCCCAACCTTTTAACTTTTGACATTGTGTTGTTGAGACCTTCTCCCACAATTAAAAACAATAAAGAAGAAAAATGACACTTCTATCTCAGCCTTTGGTGGGAGAATAAATTTTAGTCAAACCCACTAATTAAAACTAATAATAACATAGTGAAAAAGGAATTTAGCTATCCAATTGACCACAATAGAGACCTATATGCAAGAGCATAGTATTGCAGTATAACTACCTTGCCTTGTCATAAGCTTTTGAGAAATCCAATTTGGTAATCTTAAAGTTTTTGGGTGTTGACAATGCATAAGCCTTCTTGGGCAACTCCCACAACGTCATGAATTTGTCTTTAATGTAGTGTGGAGAAAATGATCTTAGTGGAAATCATTTTAGAAATGGTCTTCTAGAATGTGTTGCATAGAGAGATTGTCTAAACTCATTAAAGGAGGCAAGGGCATTTGTTTTAAGGATTAAAGCACTGAATGTGGAATTCAATATTGCTATCACCTTCCTCAAGATTTGTTAATTCCTCAACTATAAAAAGTATCAATCCAACGAATCATAAAATCCTAAACAAAACTCTAAGGACCATCCCTTGAGGCTCGAGCTCTTCCCCTTTTGAAAGGATTCTAACATTGACTTTTGTTGTTCTTTAGAAATTTTAGCCATGAGCTCTTCATTGGCTACATCATTTAAAAATGAGGGAAATAAGAGGTGAGCTTGATCATTTCTAGAAGGTTTTCCCTAGGGGGATTTTGATACAAGGACTTGAAATACTCCACCCTGTTTGTGCTATGTCTTAAAAATAGCATTGATTCCATCCTCTTTGGGAATTTCCCATATGGTGTTGACATTTTTATGATGTGTTGCATAAGCTTGTTAAACCTTGGTGTTTGCATCTCCCTTTACTATCTATAGAGCCTCACTTTGAGTCCCAATCAAGTAATCTTTTTCTCTTGATTCAAGTTCCTCAAGTATTGCGAATTCTTTGTGTGAGAAGACTTTGGTTAGATTCAACTAAAAACGTGTAGAAATTTCACGTTAATGTATCCAACACATGTTGTTGAGCCATCTTAGATCTTTGTTTTTTGAATTCCTTGATAACATTTTTTATCTTTAAATTTGTAGCAAACTAACATATGGTTAACTTTTCCAAATGTCTGTAGAAATATTGTAGGTCCCTTGACTACGTTGACAAAATATTTATCTTATAGCTTTTCAGGATTCAACTTGAAAGGCTTGGGTGGTTTTTGATCATCCTTATCAATCCGCAAGAGGATATGAAGATGGCCATAGATCCCTTTAGAGGACACCAAATATATAATTTTACCAAATTAGGGCATAAGTTGTAATGAGACTAGGAATCGATTTAATCTCTTAGAAATGCCATCATCTTGTACCTTGAAATTTTGTCATGTAGGAGTAAGTTCAATGGGATCTACATCATAAAGCCTAGCATCTTCTCTCCTATACAAGAAAAAATTAGTGAAGGAATCCATCCTAACAAAGGATGCTCATATTTCAACATGTTTGGTATGAAGCTTATGTCTCCACCTATGATTAAATGCCTTTGACCTATGAAGCCCTCACTGAAAAAGATTTGTCAAAACTCTCTTTGATCATCACAAGTCATGTAAACATTAAATAAGGAGAAAAAAGGCTCAATTTCAAACCATATACTCTATCCAAATATTTGCATCACTAGGAGAATAAATTGGAAGATTGACAAAGGAGCTCCATTGTGACAATGCTCCGCCTTATCAACCCATAGAGTCAACGACTTTAAATCTCCAATCCTTAAGAAGCTTTGACAATTGCTTTGATACCTTCACACATTTTTTTGTAATAAGAGAATGCCTCTTCAAGGATAATGTTTTTGAGGTATTGCCCATATTTGGACCAAGAATTGAAGAATAAAATAATCAATTAGAGATCTTGATCAAGGCTTGACCTTCTGTAAGGACCCCTTCGAGGGTTTTTTACTTCCATGATAAAATTTCCCTCCCTACGTTTTGTTGGGCAATGGAAAGGGAATTGTTTACCTAGACAATTTAAGTTAGGTTTTTAATTTGTACCCAACCCACCTTCAATACCATCATTAAGTTGACTAGTAAAGGCTTCTTAGCACTTTGTTGGTATCTCGATTGGGGTATACCTTAGAGAGCTTCTCCAAAAGATGAGGAGGCACTATCTTTTGAGCTCCACTCCCTTCCCCCTTTGTGTTCCTTTGAGAAGGAGCATCACCACCTAAATCTTTTTTCAGAACCTATTGAGTCACTATCCCTCGACTACAAACCCTCTATAAGTGAATCCAACCTTAACACCCTCAAAACTTTCTCTTCTCTTTCAATTTTTTGATTCATACTAGGGATTATCCATTCCAATCAAGCCAAACATTGGATTTAACACAATAGTAGTAGCATAGTTGGAATGAGTTGAACACATATCTTTAAGATGTAACACGTCTAGGAGATTACTTTGATCTCTCAAACATGCACTTGAGAGACTTGAAATGAATGTTTATTATCTAGTGTAGGCTCCCCTTTCTCATTGAAGGATTTAAGCACATAGTTCCTTTGCTAAGGGATCGTACATATTTACCATGCTCTCCCTAGAACAAAAGTGAAAGGATAACTTCTTGCCTTTGATTTGTTTGGAGGCCAATGGAGAAACAAAATTGCTAAGAGCAACCTCATTTAAGGTCCCACCATCAACTATTTTAGAACCAAAATGATTTCATTTGTTATGCGCCTCACAAACTTCTCCATATACTTGCCTCCATGCCCTTGGATTAATCAAGAAACAATGAACTTTTGCATGTCCATGAGAATGCTATAGAACACATCTAAAAGGTATTCTTTTATAACATAGAGGTTGCAAATAATTCCATCAAACTACCTTGATTTCAACGTGCTTTGGAAGACCCTCCCTTAAATCCAACTCTACCTAAATTTTAGCAACAAATTTACTAATTTTAGATTTTGGATTACCATAAAAGGCGAAAGATGTACCCATGTTTTTATATACGGTTCATGAAATATTTCCACTCCATAGTTCTAAGGGCATAAATAGGAGCTTGAACCACATTAACTTTAAGGAAGTCTTTTCAATCCTAGGGTTAAGCTTGGTCCCCATGACATCAAAGCCAACATAGTTGATCCCCAAAACCATTTTCCCATTTTAATCTTCAATGCATCAATACATATGGTGAAGATAAAAGCTATCCACCATTGTGTTAATATATAGGAGGAGACATAGCCAAGAACCTCACCCCATTCCCAAGATATCCACTACCTCATTGTCTTCTTAGTTATCACACAACCATAGAACCTTCTTATTTGTGCCTTAGCATGTAGATTCAAAATTTCCTCCATTAGCACATCCTTGGCCAAGGCTAACTTAACCCACTCACTTTTTTCACACACTTCTTTTTAGGGTTAACGAAACATGTCATCGGTTCCCGATTGCTAATAACATTGGTTAGCCAACGTCTTTGTA
Source organism: Pseudotsuga menziesii (assembly GCA_001517045.1). NCBI lineage: Eukaryota > Viridiplantae > Streptophyta > Pinopsida > Pinales > Pinaceae > Pseudotsuga > Pseudotsuga menziesii. The sequence continues at coordinate 505,555 of LPNX010525693.1, read as the reverse complement.
CATCTTGTTAACTCCTCCAATGTTATCTACCTCCTCAAGCATTCTATTGGACTATTGACCTCCAACAATGCCATTGCCTCAATTTTTGAGCACCCATGATCCAAATCTGTGTTAATCCCTTGGCGTATCAACTAAGGATCCAACAATTTGGAAGGTGGAAACAAAGGTTTATTTGAAACCATTGATCTTATCCTCTTTGGCAATAAACCCTCAAAAAGTTGGATTACTCTTTTTTCCAACTCATTTGTCTTGGGACCTACTCTCCGTGTGATCTTGATGCTTCATCTCCACATGGTTCTCCTTCAATTATGCCTTAACCTTAGGCTTCACTTGCATGAGAATTCACCCTTCCCATAAGTGAAGCCTAGAATTTGATGTTTTGTAGATTTATCTTTTATTTTAAAACTTATTGGACAATGAATCTTAAATTGAGCATGTCTAAAGTTATAAGGATAGATTTAATGAAACTATTAGTTTTATGTTAATATGTCCAACTAATGGGAGATAAAATTGGACATGTTTGAGGTGGTGGATCGAAATGAGAATGCTCTCGCTAGGGTTTCTCCTGTAGCCTCGAGAGTTTGATTTCTATAGTTCATGACAACACACAGAAGTAGATGATTGACGAAGATCCATGGCAGTGAGGATGGGGGGGGAGGAGGTCACTCCTCCCCCAAAGACACAGTTGTAGGAGTGCAAGTTGGAAGTATTTAGATTTCGTTGAATGAAATGGGAAGAGAAGGATCAAGTTAACAAGGTACAAATCAATCACCGGTTTCAGAGGGGCGGCGTTCGAGGCAATGTTTGCCCAAATTGGATTTGATTCCTTCAATGTAGATAAAATCGAACAAACTAAGGGATCACATCCGATACATGAAAGACCATGCCTTGATTGGAAAGTTTGTGGGGATGTTATCGCCAAAGAAAGTCCTAATCTGGTGGATTAACTTTACCTGGGAACCAAGGGCCCATTACGATCTTCACCTCATATCCAATGGTTTCTTTACTATAAGTTTTATTAGTCTCAAAGACCGAAATCGAGTGATGCACAGAGGGCCCTATTTGTTCTATTCAATCGGTCTCTTCCTTATGCCCTGGAAGGAAAGGTTCTGCTCGAAGAAGGAGGATACAAGAATAGTGTCGATATAAATATGTTTGTATTCTCTTCTGGGGGAATACTGGGATCCATCAATTTTGGAGGACATTGGCAACACATTGTGGTCCTTCATCAAGATCTCGGAGCATATGAGGGCGTAAAGGTATACAACGTATGCACGAATATGTGTTTATATGGATCTATCAAAAGACCTCTCCAAGGCCATCAACTTGACATAAGAAGACGAGGACTGGTAGCATCCCTTAGATTATGGTTAGATCCCCTTCCGATGCATTCGATGCCATGAGTATGAACACCTTTTTAGAGATTTCCCTCAAAATAATCCCCCCTTTCCCCCCCTTAGCCTAAGCAATCTAAGGTTGTGGATGATCAAGGGTTCTCAAAGGCGCCATCTTAGAAGAGGGGTGGATGTAGACATGAATTCCCTAATGTGCACAAAAATCCCACAGTCTCTATATTTTCGCAGTATTAGAGGAACAAACAAAGAATGATTCAGAGTAGGAGCCCCCAGCTGAGAAGTTGAGAAATCCAATCCCAGAGCCAGTATAACAAGGTAAGGAGGCAAGTTAGAAAAAAGTTGAGGAAGATCAGATCTTGATCTAACAAGAGATGGAGATAGAAGAAGAGGCGAAGGACATGGACATAGAAGATCTAGACCTAGAAGGGATCGGACAAGCTTGTGAAGAGAAAGAGAAGGGATATGTGCCTGAAGAGCAGGTCTCCCTTCTACAGGCTGCGATCATAAAGGCTTGTTCCATGAGTCCCCTGGGGATTATGTCAAGGCCTTAGAAGGATAACAAAAGGAAGTATGTGGAGATGGGAAAGAAACTAGGAAGGAAAACGAACCATCATCAAATTGCTGAAGCAAGACTCAGGTTGGTGGAATCAGGTCAGTACCCTACAATTAGGGCTTCTCTAGGTCTTTAATTTTGTTTTTTGTTATCAATGAAAGTCAAAACCTAGAATATAAGGGGGTTGAATAACCCTTAAAGAGATCGAATTCTAAAGAAAAAATTTCAAAGAGAAAAAATAGTAATAATGTTGCAAGAAACAAAATGTTCAAAAGCCCAACTTCGAGAGGTAGGAAGAAAAGCATGGCGAGGATGTGATGCGGCATGATCGGCTGGTGGCCTGGGAATCATGTGGGACCTTGGTAGGGTTTGTGGCCTATCCTTGGTCTATATTTGTTGAATTATAGGTGACTAATTTTCCAATCAATGGAGTCCTCACCAATGTTTATGGCCCTCATTTGTCCCTACAGAAGGTAGGCTTTATAGAATCCTTGAAAGGGCTCCACAGGTGGGTTGCGGGCAGACACTGGGTTATAGGAGGTGATTCAACATTATCACTTCCCTATATGAGAATAAAGGAGGATACTGGAGGGGGAAAGTGTTCTCTTCAAGGAGACCATTGAGGACTTGAAGTTAGTTGATGTTGTCTTGGGAAACAATCTCTTCACATGGAACAAATCGAGGAGAGGAGATCGACATATTACTTCATGTATTGACCATTTCTTTGTGTTTGAATCAGTCATGGATTTAGGAAGTGACATATCGACTCTTGTTCTTGCCTCCATGGGTTCGAATCACTGGCTAGTATGTTTATGGTGGAGTGGGTTGGGGTCTTAGTTCAAGAAGCCCTTTGCTTTGAACATTTATGGCTTAGCCACCCTGATTTTAGGGATAAAGTTCATTAGTGGCAGACATAATTGGATCGTGGGGATGGAAAAAGCATGTACTGATTCCAACAAAGGCTTAAATCTCTTAAAGGAAGAATTAAGAAATGGAATAAAGAGGAATTTGGTAAAATATTCTCAGACAAAATGAATTTGGAAAGGAGATTAGAAGAGATTCATGGGCAAGGGATGAGGGAGGGTTATTCCCTTGAAATCTGTGAGGATGAGTCTTGCAAGACCCTCATCTAATGGAAAGAGAAAGGCAGGAGGAAATCTTGTGGAAATAGAAATCCAGGGTATTTTGGCTTAAAGAAGGGGAATAAAATTCAAAATTTTCCATTGGTCGATGATTCAACATCGTATCTAGAATAAGATCCTCATGCTCAAGAATGGGGCATGCAAGTGACTGGATACTAGGGAGGACATTGAAGGGGAACTGATACATTTATTTCAGGATATTATGAAGGAGCCCAACCCAGATAGAAGAAGGGATATTGATTGGATCACCCAACACATCTCGTCGCTAGTCATTGATGGCCATAATGAGATTTTAATGAAATCGATGTTGATGATGGAAGTGGAAGAGGCAGATGAGTAAATGGAAGATGGTAAGGCTCTTGGACCTAACAGGTTTATTATATTTTTTCCATCACTTCTAGGACTTAGTCAAGAATTAAATGTGGAAAATTGTGGAAGAATCCAGGTATTCACATTGTATCCTCCATGCCTTTAATGCTACTTTCCTCCTCTCATCCCTAAAAGAGAAGGGGATGAAACCCCCAAAATGTTCAAACCTATTTCCCTATGCAATGTTATTTAGAAAATTGCAACTAAGGTAATCGCTAATAAACTGAATCCCATCCTCCACTGCTTGACTTCCACAAAGCAAGTTGGGTTTATAGAAGGTCGTAAGATAATGGATGGCATCATTCTAGTTCATGAAGTAATTTATTCCCTTAAGACAACGAAGATCCCAGGGATGATGTTGAAACTGGACATTGCAAAGGCCTATGATAAACTCAACTGGTAGTACATTCGAGAGATGCTGAAGGCATTTGCGTTTAAGGAGTGGATTCCTTGGATCATGAGTCTCATCTCCTCAGCCTTCTTTTATATTCTGGTGAATGGAACCTCTGCGGGTCTTATTAAACCGTTTAGGGGTATAAGACAAGGGGACCCTTTGTATCCTTTTCTTTTTGTCCTCATGGCATAGGGATTGGGAAGAACTATCAAGGCTATGCAAACAAATTGGGAAATAAGGGGGCTATAGGTTCACCCCTTGGATGATCGACAATCCCACCAATAGTTCGTGGATGATTCTATGCTCATGGGACACCTGTCAGTTCAAGAGGCAAGGGCTATCAAAGGTTGTCTCCAAAGGTTCAGGGTTTCCTTGAGCCTAGACCTAAATGAGAGGAACTCTTATATTTTCCTCTTTAACACTCCTCAGGATACTAAACACAAAATCTACTGCATTCCCAGGTTTCAAGAGAGATCCCTTCCATCCAAATATTTAAGGCCCCTCCTTGTAGATTCAATTGTTCGATAAGGATCATGGACGGAACTTCTTAACAAAATGAGGAAAAGACTAGCAAGTAGGACCTTTCGGCCCCTCAACATTTCTAGCAGAATGGTTTTGGTTAAATCAATCCTCCAAGCCATGCCAATCTAATTGTTCTTAGCGATGGTGGCCCTCAAGGATGTCTTAAAAGAGATTCGGGATATTGAATGGAAATTCTTATGGAGCGAGGTTAGAGAGAAAAGAAAACAGTATTTGGTAAGGTGGGAGACTCTTTGTTCTCCGAAAATTCATGGTGATCTAGGGTTACAAGATCCGAGAGAGATCAATGTGGCCTATGGGGCTAAAGTTTGGTGGAAATGGGTTACCCATAGCTTAGAACCATGGACAAAATTATGGAATTGCAAATATGCTCTAGGTTGGGTAGAAGGGACCTCATCTGCTACGCGGAAGACATGCTAGGCTCCCACATTTGGAAATCGATGAATATGGGGAGAAGCCTCATTCAAGAGAACAACTTCTGGGAAATAAAAAACGACGAATAGAATTTATTCTAGCAATATTCTTGGCAACAATTGCTTAAACTTTCAGAATCCTTGGATGTTCCTCGATTTCGTCAAGTTTGTGATGACTAGAGGAAAGTAAAGGTAAAAGACTATTGGAGGGATGTGAACGGGAACAATGAATTTAGGGGTTGGGATCCTGAGGATTGGTGGTAGCAGATGAGGCCCTAGGCGAAAGCTACTATCATGTGGGAGGCTCTTCAAGATAGGCGTATTCAGATTCAAGAAGGAGACGATAAGCGAAGATGGGATTTTAAATCCAAAGGTAATTTCTCTATCAAGGAGGATTATCAGATTTGTATTGGGTTTAACCACCTCTTGCAAGAAACAGTGTGGAAAAATTTGTGGACGACCCATTTATGGCCAAAAATCTCTACCTTCACTTGGATTCTTATTAAGCGATGAATTTTAACAAGACACAATCTAATGGAAAGGGGGTTAAGAGGACCTTATCGATGTTGTCTGTGTGAAAATGGGAAAGAAACCTTGTTTCATCTCCTGGATATTTGCTCCTTTGTCACATAGCTCTTAGACAGGGGGTAAACATCCTTTAGCAATCCAACTGGAACATGGATCATCTCGACCCGACTATCAACAACTGGTTGATTAACCAATTCTAGAACACCATTGTTAATTGGCTATGGCAAATTTTCTTGGATTTCTTGGTGTGGGAAATATGGAGAGAACAAAATGTGAGGATGTTTAACATGAAATCTAGCTAGGAGGAGAGGCTTTGGTCCATTATCAAGACAATAATGCTGGAAACCATATGTTTGAACTACTGGGAGGCGAAGGACTAGAATGAACAGGGTGCCAAGTCCTTTATCCTTCAATCTTAGGGGATTTCGGGCCCTTTGTATCGTCTCAGAACCCCAAATTCCCATCGCCTAGTTGTGTAAAGTTTGAACCGTTGGTTGGCTCTAATAAATGGTATCTTAAAATTCAACTTTGATAGGGCACCCAAAGGGAATCCTGGATTTGGGGGTTTGGTGGTCTTGTTCGAGATCATACAGGTCACATGCTAAGTATCTACATGGGACACATTGGGTTTGAAATGAATAATGTTGCAGAATTAGAAGGCTTAATCCATGGGTCGATCTTGGATCTCAGATGGAACTAGATCCCTCTGATTGTGGAAGGGGATTCAAAGGTGGTTTTGGATACGACAATCCGAATTCAAATGGAACTCCTCGTTCAAAGGTATCAACAAATTGGAGGTTAGAGTATAGGTTAGAGCGTCTGAATGGGCTTCTTCTGGACTTGGGGGCTCTCTCTTCCAGCCACATCAAAAGAGACAGTAACATCGTGGCAAACTTACTGGATGACAAGGGGGCCTAGGCCTGTAATACAATTATAGAAGGCACACTGGAAGGTTTAAATGATGGGACATTTAGGGCGCGGTGTGAATCCCAACTGGTTTTGGATATGTCCTGTCAGGATGAGACTGACACGCTTGGATAACAGAGGGACCAATAGGTGGCCACACAATATGAGGAAAGAGCCACTAATAAACTACGATGACATGTGGGTATATACGGTGGATGTTAGATGGCCTTTAAAGGTAATAAATGTTATTCAATACACATTAATTCAGGGGAGAATGTTCGTAGATGAATTGATGAGTACAGGCTGTGGCAGATCAGGGGATCTGTTGGGAAGAAATCTGAAAGGTACAATGGTGTGGGTGGTTGACATCAATGGAACGAAGATGATCATGGTAGGTAATGGCAACTTTCTATTTAAATTCTAGAAAGGCGGCCAACCTTTTCGTCGTT
>LPNX010525693.1:460806-498625 GCA_001517045.1 Pseudotsuga menziesii | reverse complement strand
TCATATGAGTCGGATCCAAGTCAAGGAAAACTCCAAAAGGATTTGGATTATGTACACATCCCGATGTACGCGACTATAGGGGTAATATCCGCGTATGTACGTGATTATCGGGGTAAAAGCCGCGTATATCACTTTTCTTATGTTTTTAGGGATGATCAAGGACACATCAAAAGACAAAAAGTAGTCCATAGGGGCTAATGAGTCTACAGCGGGACATGGGAAGGCCATACAATGTGTGATTCACCTAGTGTGGTGAAATCCGCTATAACAGATGCCCCCTAATGTATGAGATCAGAGGGGTTATACGATGGCCGAAATGCATTATAAGTCCATCCCAGAAGTGGAGTGATGAAGGTACCCAAATGGAAGACCAGCCACCCAATCAACATAATACCATAATACAACTCTGCATATAACTGCAAATACATATAGCAGTCCCGGATACATAAGAGTACAATGGCCATGAATAGGCATGAAACATGATAACACATATGTGGTCATCGCCACGTACAATATACATAGATCAGAATCTCCATGATGAAGATATACAAAGGACCATGATCTCCACACATGCTGAAGATATACAATAGATCAAGATCTCCATAGTGGCTGGAAATGTCTGACATATACTGGAACAAATCATGAGAGCTGAAATCTCATGAACACTGGCACGATCAAGGAGGTAGCATATAATGGATGCCACCAATCTGGAAGGTCTTCAACACACACCGCTACGAGTACATGTCCTACTATGCGAATAGAGGTGTCGAGGTCGAGCATAGTAGTCCATTGTCTGATTACCGGTCATTGATGTATACCGTTAACAGACGCGAGATCACCCACCGATAATGAAAATGGGAATCAAGGTACTAGAGTGCAAACTAACAAGTGTGAATAAATGTGTTGAGGTCGAACACTTGAGAGAATCCATCGATCAGGGGACATTGATGTATTCCCAAAACCGTCGATGGCGAGAGAACCTGCCACTGATGACTGCAAGTCTCAAGGCACTCAAAATGACTCTAGACTCCAATCCCAGAATAAATGATCTGAAGTCGATGGGATGAAATCCGTTGGAAGGAGGGCATTAGGGCATCCCCCATCATCCAACACGAGGTACTCAGCAAGGCTGTATAATGTGGAAGGAATCGATCATAAGGTGCACGAACCAGTAACTGTACCGGGAATGGCCGACATGCAAAGTCAAGATAACTGAGGAATGGTCGACTCAGGTTTCAACTTCCTTTGAACAAGAGCACAACGGCGTATGGTGACTGAATGAAGGCAGCATAGACTCGATATACAAACTGGGACATCTCTGTCACACAGGAGGCATCAACAGAGGCTCCATAGGGACTGGAAGCTTAACCAACTTAGATAACGAGTACAGCTCCTAAGTCAAACTATAACCCAACCAATGGATGTGATATACAGTGCTCTGTTCGAAGGCGATACGACTCGACAGCTGCCAAAGATAATATCTTTTCTTGTCCGGCTTTTTGGTTTTTTGATTTTTTTGGTCTTTTTCAGTTATTTGAAAAGCTTGAAAAAAGAATAAACTAGCTTTATAGTTACAAACTAGGAGGAGACGAGAGTCATTAGGGAAAACAAACTAGTTCCAAGTAGTGGAACATACCTATGCTCAATGCAAGGATACATGTGTAGGATATCGACACTCGGGGGAAAATCCCCTCCCGATAAAAAGGGAATCAAGCTGCGGAGGATATAAAGAAAAGATCTGCATGGCTAGACACGAGACAAGCTCGGGCTATATGGCTGAAACGCAATGTCAGGGGAGCCGGCATAAAGCTCAATAAGACAGGAAAAGCTCATGATAATGCATCCACAACTTGATACAAGGGAGTCCGAGGGATCATGGCCAGCATAAGATCAAGAGGAGTATGAGGCTCTTGCGAAATGTCATGGCAATACTATACAACGGACTCCCACACCCTAAAGGGAGAAACATCGGCATGGGCACCAAATGCAAATAAGGCGCTAACTAGGGTACCCATGTAAGGTGAGGCTCTACCACTCATATCATGCCACTTTTATAACAACAAGAAGTTTCCGTGACATAATAGAGTGGGTTCGTACCTAAGGATATAGTGACATGGTCATAAGGTCATGCAAAATGCAAACGGTGGTGAACCTAACCTATATGCCAATGCAGGTGAGGCTCTACCACTCATATCATGCCACTTTTATAACAACAAGAAGGTTCCGTGACATAATAGAGTGGGTTCATACCTAAGGATATAGTGACATGGTCATACGGTCATGCAAAATTCAAACGGTGGTGAACCTAACCTATATGCCAATGTAGACGTTATGCCTGAGATCAATACGAACGGGTCAATCCAAAGGCTGAAACGGCACTGCAAACGGTCTTCTACATCACAGATTATGTCAGAAACGGTCCAAAATGGTTAGAAACGGTCAAAACTATAGGAAAGGGGGTAAAAATTATTTTTCTATAAATAGTAAAAAATAGAAATCATTTGAAACTTTTACCCATTGGAGCTATGATTTTCAACTGTAAATTCTAGGAGATCCAGCCGGCGAAATTCACAACCGTTTCTTCCAGGTATTTACTCATGCTCTCAGCTTGCATTTCAATACAAATTTTACAAGTTTTCATGGTCAAATGAGGTTATAAAGGCCAATTCTACATGAGCGCTGTGGCCCACGCGGGTATCGAATCTTTTTCTACGTATAGGGCTGGCTTTACGCGGAAAAGGGGCTAGAAACTGCGTACATACGCGGCTGTTTGCAAAACAGCCACGTATGACGCCGCGCAAGTGGATTGACAAGAATCTAATGGAAAATTGGTCAATTTCTCATGCAGGATGGTGCTAGAATTGCGAGAACGCGATCATGGTGAAGTAGAGGAGGCAGTAAGGGCCGACATAAGGGCTCAACAAGTATTACGTGCATGCAGACTCTATAAGTTTTGGTGCTTAGGTGGCTTGAGGGCCAAACCAGGACTGCTACAGATGCTGGTAGACTATTGGGATCCAGACTCAGAGTCCTTCCGGATAGACGGTATGTCCCTCACCATTGAGGTGGAGGATATCTACTTTATTACAGGTCTATCTAGACGAGGGGAGATGGTGAACCTTCGTGCCCGAGATGGGCCAGGTCATGGTCTTACTATTGATGAGTACATAGCTGTGTACTGCTACCCAGATACTGAGAAGGTGGGGAGTCAAGTTCCCACCAACACTATACAGGTGCTAGGCCTAAAGGCCATATTACTGACGCTGGGCAGGATAGCAGGCTTAGCATCACTCCATCAGGCCTCTCGGCCACTGATGTTCTATGCGGTGGAGTGTATGAGACCGACCATCTATGACTGGAGTACATCACTACTGAGAAACATGAAACATCGGCTCAGTGAGTGTAAGGCAGGTAGGATACAGAACTTCGGGTTTAGTAGCATTTTGAGCACGTTTTTCTTCGAGCGTGTTCCAGGATTGAGCCCTAGAGTGGATGTTCCTCTCCACGGGGTTCGAGATCCGGCCCAACGACGTTGGGCAGATGCGATGAGCAAACTGGGGGGTGGTAGGGTGGCCAACCCCTATTCAGCTGAATTTTTTCCATGGTGGCGACGACAGATTGTTGCCATAGATGACTACCCCTATTCAAGGATAGATTTCCGGGGGGATCCAAACATGCCATTGCCACCGGGATCAGCATATGGAGACATAGGTAACGAATCTCGACCCTCACTCTTTTTAAAATTTTTGAAGTATTTAATTTTTTTTTGTTTTCTTGATTATATGGAATCAAAAAGACATGTTTTTGGGTGACAATACATAATGACATCTACCATTCATGTGCAGATGTGGGACCACGACGACCAGAGGACTTCCCACGTCATAGACAGAGGGGAAGAGGAGACGATATCACCAGTGTGGATGCGGAGCGAACGCTCCAAAACATCCATACCAACTTCGTGCGACTGACTCATAGAGTTTCCATGGCGCAAGTTGAGGACTTGCCTGAGGCTATGTAGAGACAGGTGGTGGGTGTACCACACGCATGGGTGCGTTTATTCCGGCGGCTAGCTAGAGCCGTAGTGACGTATCATGATCACAACCCTCCTCCACCTCCACAGGACTAGACACCTGGGAGTGTATCTATTTTGTACTACCGTGTATATGATGGTGGCTTTCAAAGCCCCAATTTTGTATTATGACATTATGCATTACCACATTTTTTATATATATATAAAGTTTTATGGTGATCGGTTTATTTATTTACATGTGTAAAAATTGTGTTTATGATTAATTTATGATGAATGAAACAAATGCCAATCTAACACGTAGTTAGCATATGAGTCAGCAACTTGATTATAATTTCTTGGAATGTGTATATATGTTATACTCTCAAATTGCCGTTCTAACAATCTCACACGTAAGAATCTCCTCAATAACGTCGGATCTCTAACATGGTACAAACCATTGAGTTGTGACCCTACTAACTCTGAATCAAGACGTACCTCAAGAGAGAGAACACCATGCGAAATGGCATCCCGTAGAAGCTCGATAACAGCACTATATTCAGCAACATTGTTGGAAGATGGCCGTAGACATACACCTCCTGAAGACAGTACTTGACCCATAGGAGTATAAATCACCCAAGCAGCTGAGGCTGAGTGCTGAGTGTGATGGCTTGCACCATCCGCGAATCCTATGTAGGTGGAAGATTCTATTGACATCTGCCACAAAAACGGAAACTAATCACAAACCCGATCACGATAAACAAGACCTAACTATGCAAAAAAGCTGTACAATAATATACAACGAGCAGCCTTGGCTAAAGATCATGCATAGTATTTTTTGAGATAGAGCCCATTTCTAGGCTCCGCCAAGGCCGTCCCTTCGTAATCCACTAACTCGTAGGCACCCTTCTCTAATACACGCTTGACCACGTAATGACCACGCCACATAGGATTGAACTTCCATGCCCCCAAGGGTTCTTTCAATTGATCCCACAAAAGGACCAAGTCTCCCTCACTAAACACTCTTGGACGGACAGACTTATCGTATTGGGCCTTTACACGACGCTTATTAACCTCTAGAGTCACCAAGGCATCTCTACGTTGCTCATCGAGTTGCTCAAGGTGAACCAAACGCTCCTCCAAAGGCGAAGTGTCTGGTAAGAGTTCCATGGCTAACTTTAACGAAGGAATCTCGCATTCAACCGGCAATATCAACTCCACTCCATGCACAAGCTGATATGGAGAAAAACCAGTGGTAGTATTAACCGCGGTTCGATATGCCCACAAAGCAGGGTATAACATAATATGCCAATTCGTCTTGCTTTGCGCGATGGTTCGTTGGAGAATGGACTTAAGTGATTTATTCACTGCTTCAACCTGTCCATTCGCTTGAGGATAGTAAGAAGAGGAGTGCTCTTGCTTATACCCTAACTTGGATGCCAACTCTTCCATCATACGGTTCTGAAAGTGCGAGCCATGGTCAGTGACAAGCTCTCTCGGAATCCCGAACCGAGAAATGATTTGGTTGAATACGAAGTGAGCGGCTGTCTCACTGTCGGATTTTACTGTAGGCATTGACTCAGCCCATTTCGTGAAGTAATCAATAGCCACTATGATATGATGGTGCTCCCCAGCCGAAGCTGGGTTGCAATCCATAAAATCGAGCCCCCATTTGGTGAAGGGACCGGCGGTGATAATAGGGTGTAATGGGGCAGGTTTCGAGCGCATATTACGTGCGAACACCTGGAAATGGTGGCACCTCTTGACCGCTTCAATACAATCCTTGAAGATCGACGGCCAGAAATAACCCGCTCTCAAAATCTTTTGAGCTGTAGAAAGCCCAGATAAATGACCACCACATGCCCCTCCGTGGCAATCATTAAGCACTACCTCAGCCTCATCGTGAGTTAAACAACGTCGTAAAAGGGAATCTACTCCACGGCGGTACAAAGTATTGTCCACTATGAGGTAGTTCTTGGAAACGTGACGTAATCGTCGTCGTTCATCTCACGAGAGGTGAGCAGGGGTCCTCTGTGTTTGTAGATATACTATGATATCCCCATACCATGGGTTAGCCGTTGAGATTAAGAAAATGTGTTCATCAACTAACGTATCTTCACATACCAACTCCTCGGCCTCACTTGGAAAATCCGATATGAGCTCTGCAAAGATTAAAGATTTCTTCGATTTTGCCGAAACAAATTCGAGATCAAACTTTTGCAGGATGACAATCCATTTATTATACTTTCCCCCAATCATCCTACGTGTGAGGAAGAATTGAAACGGATTGACATGGGCCACAACCAAGGTCTGGCGGAGGAGAATATAATGTCTCAAACGCTGTACCGCATGTACGGTAGCTAAGGCAAGCTTCTCGACATGAGAATACCGAATCTCTGCGTCAATAAGGTTTTGGCTCAGATAATATATGACATGCTCCTGGAGCTCCTCATCCTCTTGAACCAAAACCATACCAATCGTCTCTAAAGACACGACCACATATAATAGGAAATCACGGCTATAATCTGGAGGACTAATCACCGGGGCCGATGCTAGGGCTCACTTAAGTGCATTGAAGGACTCCTGGGCTCGCTCATCCAACTCAAAGGGAGTATCCTTCTTCAGGAGATGCATGAAATCTCTAGTCAAATTGGTAAAGTTGACAACAAATCTTCGTAGGAAGTTTGCCATGCCTTGCAAACACTGAAGATGACGAATATTTCACGGGGGAGACAACTGAAGTATTGCCTCCACCTTCAAAGGGTCGACTCTTATACCCTCTTTCGAAACGATGAATCCCAACAAACGACCTGACTTTACGTAAAAGATGCACTTATGAGGGTTTAATCTAACAGCATAGTGCCGACACCTTTCGAACACCAATCTCAAGTGATAAGAATGACGCATCCTCATGTGAGAATGAGTAGCGAGGTCATCCAAAAATACTTCAATAATAGACTTGAGATCGTGGAAGATCAAGGTCATTGCTCGCTGAAACGTAGCTTCGGCGTTTTTAAGGCCGAAAGGCATTTTCCGATACGCAAATGTTCCCCAAGGACAAATATATGCGGTCTTGTGTTGGTCCTCGGGTTTAATTTGAATCTGATTATACCCGGAAAAGCCGTCCATAAAGGAGAACACCTCGCTACCCGCACACTCATCCAAAATCTGATCTATAAACAATGTGGGGAAGTTATCCTTAGGACAGGCATGATTTAAATCACGGAAATCAGTGCATATACGGATCGCTCCCTGCTTCTTATCCACCGGAATGGGGTTTGAAACCCACTCCGTCAAGGGAACGGGATAGATGAAACCAACTTTGAATAGCTTCTCTATCTCTGCCTTTATGGCGGGTGCTTTCTTAGGATTCACCGTGCGTAAACGCTGTCGAACAGGCTTAGCGTTGGGGTAAGTCTTAATTTCATGTTCGACAATCTGAGGGTCAATCCCTGGCACCTCATCGCAAGACCAAGCAAAAATATCATAGAATTCCTTGAATAGCTCGGTATACTGCCAAATCTCATCTTGGGAACAATTCGCCCAATTGTAGACATTCTCAATTGTACCAGGATTGCGAGAAATGTTGATAGGAATAGTTGATGATATGTTCGCCATGTTTCCATCAGCCATCGGACCAGGAGAGCTTAATGGAATCATGGGACTACCAAATTTCTGACTAAGAATCTCCCTATAATCCTCATGCTCCAAAAGGTCAAGCTCTGGAAGGAAGTACGATCTATGATGAAGTTCCTCCCATGGTGGCTCAACTCCCGACATAGCCTCGATAATCGCTTCATCTGAAGGGAAAACCGTATCAAGGTAGTCGTGGGCATGAGAAGACTGTACTGCCCATGCCGACAGCACATAGGGGTCTTCCTCCTCCGTCCGCGAAGAGGAAGAACAAGGCTCTGCAGCAGACTGGAGATTGACTTGGTAAGCTATCATCACTGCAGGCAACGACACGCTCGTCTCAATGGCCTCACTCGAAGGACTCAGTGAAGGAAGAATCCAAGGATCTCCCATATGACTTGTGCGAAAAGGCACCGATCTCGTAGACGCCGAAGCACCATCGAAACTAGATCCTATCACGAGGACGGGTGCAGGACAACTAAAGGTTCCCATGAGGGATGGATACATGCCTACACCCACACTCCCAGTTGTCGGCTGGGAATGTTCAACTTTCGGAACCGAAGCTCCCGAAGATGCAGTAACAGGAGGATTCTTGAATGCCATTTGATCAATTGTTACAATCTTCCCGTTATGTGGAAAGCATACAACGTGAAACACGGAAGACACAACGGCTTGCATACTATACATCCAGTTCCTTCCCAGTAAGAGATTGTAGTCGAGGGGTGCATCAACCACCTCAACCTCTATCGCAACGGTCTTCCCTCCCAAATGGACTTTAAGGGAAGGAAGGATACCGTGCAGCCTAAACGATCTCCCATCAAAAGCAGTTAACATGGTCGTAGATTTTGACAACTCAGGAGAACCAAGACCCTTCCAACAAGACAAAGACATCACAGAAGCAGCAGCGCCCTCGTCAATCACAGTACGCTTGACGATCATATCAAGACATTCTACATGCATCAAAAGGGACACATAGTAGGGAAAGTGAGGCTGATGTCCTGCGGTTTCAAATTTGATCACTGAGGAAGAATCATCACCATTCACACCAAGAGCGGAAAGCGAATCCTTCCTTTGCGACGGACAACTCTGAAGCACTTCCAATGCAGACATCGCACAAGGATTATGCCCCAAGTCCTCGACAAATGAATAATTCTGGGCGGCTCGGGCATTTGGGTTATGCCCCAAACGCTTAAGTACTCCCTTAGGAATGCAAGGTGCAGCCTCAGGTTTATCCGCAGGTTTCTCAATGCGCAAAGGGGTTCCTGGTGGATCAAGTTCTTTGCCTGGGTTGGGTTGTGACAAAGTATAATCTTTCGCACGCGTCACAACTTTCGCGGCACGGACCGTATTAATGCACCCACGACCACTAGTCTCAGCTGGATCATCATCACTAGATTGATCATGGGACTTCGAGTTCATATTCTGGTTATGCAGTAAAGGGTTTGTTAACACAGCTGGGCCCTGTGCTATGAACTTCGAAGCTTCATCCATTCTAGGGCACAAGTAAGTGAGGTGATCGTCCTTACATAGTTTGCAAGGAAACTTAACCTTACGTTTAGTCTGCTTGTCCCCCCCAGCATTTTTACCGTTCTTGTCATTATTGTTGGCATTCTCGTTCTTATTCCCACCCTTTTTAATATTATTGTTTTTACCCTTTTTTCTATTCCGTCCGGGCTGCTGGTTACCCTTCTGGTCGGACGATTGCACAGCAAGTACATTCACCGATTGGGCAGGCTGAGACGAAACCGTAGCTTGTCCCGAGGCAGATTGGTTGATTGAAAACTGAGCAACTTGTTTCACAACCGAACTTGCAGGTTTCTTACTTGCACAACCCACAATGCAGTCGGCATGCGGTCCAGGTTTGACCTTGGGATCGAAACTAGAACGAGGAGCGTTGGGTATAATCTCATATAACAAACCAGACTGAGCATAGATCAAGTCTAGTTCCCGTGCCCTAAAGATTGCTTGTTCCTCATTCTGCACTCCGGATGTGGAAACATCCTTCGCTATATATGGCAATAAAGATTTGAGGAACCACTCAAGGAGGAACTCCGGCGGTATAAAGGCTTTAATTAATCTCTTCCGTCTACGCCACTCCTGAATATGATCAGAAATATGGGTGGCTTTATCTTGCTGAAATGTTGACAAGAGTTCAGTACCAACATCATAGCGCACTGGTAGCTGGAAGTGATTAAGGAAAGTCATCGCAAGGTCGTAGAACAAAGTAAAGGCACCCCTAGGTAACTCTATATACCATTTCGCCGCAGGCCCTGTGAGGGTGCGTTGAAATAGTCTCAAACGGACTGAGTCCTGATGCAGTGAATTGGAAGAGCACCATAGGTGGAATGTCGTAATGTGTTCGCTCGGATCCTCTCCTGGTTTGCCTTCGAACTTAGGTATGTCCGAAGGAAGCTTGGTAGGGACAGCCGACCAAGCCGGGTCATGAGCCACAGGATCGTTCGTAAGTCTCGATAAGTCAGGTAGATTGAGTGTCGCGAGGAAAGGGAGCCTAGGATGATGAGGCCTATGGACCGCTCCCTGGTTCATATAGGATTGATTACCACCATAACCTTGGCCATAGTGACCTCCTCCTGTATGACCCGTATAGGGTGGCGTGGAAGCACCATAATGAGGTGGACCTTGACTAGTAGGAGCTACAAAGCCGTAATTAGGAGAGTAAGCAGGTTGTGAATACCCACCTCCATAAGGTGGAGAGACCCGTCCATACTGCGTCCCATAATAGGGTCCATAGGTCATCGCTTGCGATGCCCCATGAGACACTCCATAGGTAGGGATATACATTCCGGAAGTAGGGATATATGTCGTGGAAGTAGCTATCTGACCTCTAGAAACATGAACATAACCTCCCGAAACCACGGGTGGTATGTAGGCTTGAGACACAATTGGTCTAGTAATCGCAGTACGGATCTGACTCGTAGCTACGTGCCGACTCGAAGGACCACGTGAGTAAGGTGGAGGGTTTACATTTGAAGAACTCGGAAGCGAGGACGAAGGAATCTCTGTAAGAAGATATGTACTAGTGCTTATCGTCACTCGTCTGGAACCTGGTATCCCTATCGGATCACTAACTCTAGACCGAGGAGGTATATAAGATGTAGCTTCCACCACTGGGATGGAAGGTGCAATGTGACTAGTACTCCCAAACCTCTCCGCAAGGTAAGGCATGGGATTTCCCCCAGGCATAGTGCTAGGCTCAAAGTCGGATTCAACCTGAAATGTCAAATCATGCACAGGAAAACCAGTCGTAGCATAACTACCGTAGCTAGTGCTAGGAGGGTCAAAGTGAGTCTCGGCATCATCCGACATTCCATACCGGTAACGTGTCAACGGGGAATCAGCCCTAGGGTGAGTAGGTATATCATGCAAAGATCCTATCTGGGAAATCACAGGACCAAACTCAGCTAGGTCAGGTGAAGGATCGTATGTAGGAGTAAGTTCCCCATCGTCAATACGAACGGGAGGAGGTGGCTCAGGAATAGTCTCTGAATGATCCTCCATGGTGTGTGAATCAGTGTGTGACATAGTCCGCCTGGACAGTCTAGGCCCCTCTCCCAAAGGAGGAGGAGAAGTGGAAGGCGGAAGTCCTGCTAACCGACGAGAATGGTGCGGAACCGCACTCGAATCCACAATGACTCAACAAAAAGCAAAGACTCTCTATTTACGTAAACCCTAGGCCAACTAGAGTGCACAGAGCAATCACTAATAAAATCTAAAGCCAAATGCAAGCAAACAAGGGTTGGATAAGTGAGCTTCCGAATGTGGCCGGTATGTCTCGCCTAGGAGAGGATTGAGAGGCCCTTGTCACCACAAGCGGAGGTACGTAACCAATTATTGTGGCCCTCAGCTTCAACGCGTAAAGAGACTGTGCTGTCCGACCCAAACCTGGCCGGGACACATGCAGAATAACCTCTACAAGTACCCCCTCAATATCCTAGGTAAGGTCACTAAGGTCACCTCAATATAATCAAAGCTCGGGCGGACAGTCGCAGGCGGGATTGACCGTATGGGCAGGGTAGCAAAGCCCGAAACTATCGAAAGAGCCCCCATATACGAATACAATCCTGGCTATATCGCCGGTGCTACAAAGTTACCGACCAGGGGTTATCCCAATCAACAACCGCTCACACTGCCTCGTGCTTAACTCCCTTTTGAGAGGAGGATCCTGAGAACGTTGGTTATATCAAGGATTTCACACACTCCCTGGACAGACACCTAGTTGTTGTCGTTTAGTGATCTTGGAGAATTAACTTACAATGAACTATTCCAATATCCTAAAACCTAAGCTTGTTGGTGCACCCTAGAAAAGAAAAGAGTGTAATTCATTTTAAATAGCGTTGATTTTAGTTGGCTTTATTACTCAAAAATAGGATATGGTCGTGTAACTAATGGTGTTATGACGCAACAAGAAGCAAAATGCACACCTAAAAATCAATGAAAATGCATTGTGTCCATGAAAATAGGGTATGTGTACTACGTGTAATGTACAATTTCTTCTTCAAATGCTGAATGCAAACTTCCCTATATGAAGCCCTAACTATTACTCCAAAGCAAATCTAGATCTAGTGCAAGTACAATGCAAAGTGCAAAATGCAATGCATGATGATAAGCAAATGTTTTTGGATTTTTTGAAAATAAAGAGATACAAAAAGCAAAAGAATGATTCTACCCACCCCAGAATTTGCAAGCACACATAAACAACATTCCAACAAAGTACTAAGGTAAAAGGACTCTAATGCACTAATCTCAAACAAAAAATCAAAGATGCCATGACAAGAACTTTCCTAAAAGAAAAAATTAGGCTTGAAAAAAAAATGTTTCTGGTCAGAAACAGAGGTATTAACAGACTCAGGCAGTGCCAAAGGAGAATCAGCAACTAACATAATTCACCCAGCAATCCACTATCTTCCACAAAAAGGTAAAAACTAGGGTATACGCGACTGTGCTCAGTAAACCCGCGTGTATACGCGAAAATCCCAGGGGAAATCGCGTGTATACGCGACTGTAAGTGACAAGCCCGCATACAGGAAGAAAAAGATGCAAAAATCCAAGGCAAACAGACAGGCTGAGACTAAATTCACACCAATCAGGCTCTACTAGGCATACATGCCCCCATACCCGACACAGAAACAAGAGAGAGAGAGCAATTCAAATACATTGAACGCCAAGAAATCAACCCCCAAAGGACAACTACTAGGAACTCCCCAGCGGAGTCGCCAATTCTGTTACAGAGAGAAATTCCTATGGCTTGGGGTACCACAACAGACAGCTAGACTTCATAAATCAATCTTTCCCAATATGCAATAGAAATAAGGTGTCTAACACTAAAGGATTGAACCTCGTACCTTATTCCGAACGGTTGAAGTAGATCCCTGTTGAGCTTTCCAATCTTTAGCTTGAATTGATAAAATACTTCCTCAACAACAAGTAAACAATACAAGCATACTATATATCATGGTGTTAGATCTATTCTAGCATATATAATCAATAATGTAAAAGCATTTGACATATTCCAATGGATACAATATTCATTCAAATACACATTACTGGACAGGAAAAGATATTTCTATTAATGTGAATCAGAGATTACAAGTGACAACCTCTGACGGCATGTCTGCAAACCGGAGAAACTGAATCCCCCACTTGGGCCTCCACCACCTCAATCCTCCATCACTCAGATAGCAAGCTCACTAGCAAAAGGAAAGCTTGGGAAGAACACAACAGTGCTCCAAGGGACAAAGGGATGCAGACTCAAGCATAAGTTCTGGCAACAATGGACTATAGTTTCGTTACTCTCAATTCTCTCTTATGCTTTCAATGTCTTCCTTATATAGCTTTTCAAAGGGATATTGAAAGGTCGAATCCGTGTGATCTCAAG
This sequence comes from Pseudotsuga menziesii, assembly GCA_001517045.1. Lineage (NCBI taxonomy): Eukaryota > Viridiplantae > Streptophyta > Pinopsida > Pinales > Pinaceae > Pseudotsuga > Pseudotsuga menziesii. The sequence goes on along the minus strand of LPNX010525693.1, from coordinate 485,090 downwards.
GCATATGGAAGGCCAGGAGTCATATGAGTCGGATCCAAGTCAAGGAAAACTCCAAAAGGATTTGGATTATGTACACATCCTGATGTACGCGACTATAGGGGTAATATCCGCGTATGTACGCGATTATCGGGGTAAAATCCGCGTATATCACTTTTCTTATGTTTTTAGGGATGATCAAGGACACATCAAAAGACAAAAAGTAGTCCATAGGGGCTAATGAGTCTGCAGCGGTACAGGGGAAGGCCATACAATGTGTGATTCACCTAGTGTGGTGAAATCCGCTATAACAGTCGTAGTGACTTTCCTCACTACATGAAGTCTGTGGTTATCCTTCTAAATAAAAAGATGCTTTAATTGTGTTTGGTATAGAATGGAGTTGGGGAATGAGGTGGCGAGAGGTAGTATGGAAACGAGGCGAAGGGTGGCCAAGGGGAAGCTCCCTAGGCAGTATCACCTGTGCTCAAAAGCGGGTTAATTGGGAAGCTCATTGCTTCAAGTCAAAGCTTCCCCTCGAAATTTAGAACAAGATCGAAATGTTAGAGGTTAGCTTATGGGAAGAACTCAACGGCGAGCAATTGCAAAAAGAGAGCAAGGTGTTGGAGGAATGGGTTATTGATCCTGGAAATAATGTGGTGCATCTTGGGTTGTATGAACGCAATGTGACCCTTTACCAGGTGATGAAGATATGGTGGGACAAGTTCTTTGGGAAAGACAACAAAAGGGGGAGGGTGACGAGGTTCCAATCCAAAACTGGACGGAGCATGACGAGGACGCTAGCAAAATCCACCAGGAGAACGATGCCATTGTGAATGCATCGAGGATTCATGTTCCTCTGTCTACCACTGTTCCGGCTGGTGGTTCGGCTCCCTCAATCCTTATCCTAGATTTCTGTCCATGCCGCATGGTCTTTGAATTCATGGTTCAACTATCAATGTTGTGTTTTATGCATAAAATTCCTTGTGTTTATGTAATGGTCTAGGTTTTAGTTCTAGAGTTGGTTGGTTTTTGAGGGATAATTTAGTCAAGTAATCTGGCTCTGCTATGTATGCTCTATTGTTTTGGAAAAGATGCAAGAGGGGTAGCCCTATCATAAATCTTAATGGAGAATTTTTTAGCAAGGTCTGTGGGTTTTGGATGTATGTGGGTATTTTAGGCTCAAGCAATGCTCGCCATGAGCTAACTGGATGTAATTGAGGACATGTAATTTTGTTTTTTGTTATTATAATATTATGCTTACTTATAAAATCTTGAGTTATTATTCAAGCTAAATGTTTTTTAGCAAGCTAATAACCTAAGTTGACAACCTTTTTCTCCTCTTAGTCCTTAAAAATCTTGCAAAATATAGTCCTATAGGCTTCCCCTTTGCCACCCTTTATATAGAGTTAGTCTATATGTAAATTTAGAAGCACTATAGATAATAAAGATGTATTAACAATACATCACGCCAACACTATATTTAAATACTAGTGCTTAACAATAAAATGTGGACCCATGCATATACTTTACTTTTAATAAGAACAATGAATTATATATTCCAAGTTCTATAAGAATTTATGATGTCTAAATTGAAAATTATTGCATATTATGTCTCCATTAAACAAAGTAAATACCTGATTATGGGTTATTCATAAATATGTTGTGAAGGAATAATACAAATACATGATTAAATATTTATTGAAATCTTTGTAAAACATACATTACACTATACTCAGAGGGAAAATGACTGCGAACTGATAAATTATATTGGGGTTATAATTTATAAATGAAATGTCTATGCCAAGAAAAATGAGGTGAGATGAGAGAGGGTTTTGGGCCAGGGTTTGTACGGGTTGAATATCCAATCATGGCACTGGTAGACAGGGGGATATCTATTCCCTCCTACAAGAAAACACCATTGAGATCCAATACTCGAAGGAATCAAGGAAACATGTCGAGGGTGAATGCAACATAGAAGAAAGATAAGGAGCAGGAGCGGGCCAGCAGTACCCAAAAGTATGCAAGTAGGGACGAGATTAGGAAGGGTTGGAAGCACCCTTATCTTAAAGATGAATGCGATCGAGTTTCAAAAGGAAGCAACCTAAGCCAAATACTTAAGGAAGAAGGGAGGTGTAAACCTATTACAGTGGTTGCTCTAAGGTATGAAATAACTTCCTCTAAATTAGCAACTTACATTTAGTGCATGCAATACCACACTGCTATTGGAAAACTTGTGGGTATTTGGACCGCTAGTAAAGACCTCTGATGGTGGATCCAAGTAAAAAGAAAATTGAAGAGGCAGGTGGATTCGAAACTAGTATCTAAAGGGTTTTTAATTACAAGCTTCACAAACTTGGAGGGAATAAATTGAGTCCTAGAAAATGGACCCTATTTCTTTGACTCATCAAGGCTTCATTTAAGGTTTTGGGTAAGCAATTTGAACTCTAACAAAGAGGACTTAATGAAATATCCAGTATGGCTCCACCTTTATTCTCTACCTTAGGGGTATTGGGAGGAAGAAACCCTTGTCGATATTTATAAAATCTTTAGAAGGTACCTAACAAAAAAGATACATCTCCTATGCACAAATATGCATATATATGAACATTATAGGTGCCCTTTTGCACTCCACCTATATATGTTATTAGGAAATTGAACAAATACAATCACTATCCTATGAACATATTTCATTCGGATGTTGGAAATGCCACGGACATGAATATCTCTTCAAGGATTATTCTCTGAATAAACAAGCCCCTCAAGACAAGCCAACAGGGAAACAAGACAATGAAGGCTACATTCAAGTCATGAATTGAAGAAAATAAGGGAGGAGACATAACCCCCAAAAGGGGGGAGACCATTACCAATAGATTTGAAATGCTCGATGAAGAAGAAATTCAGGTGAACAACAACAATGTCAATTAAGAACAACCCCATTATGAGAAGCAAAATACACCAATACAACAAGAGAACAAGGTTGAAGCGCAAGAAAGCACATGTCTAACAATATCTTGGTCATATGTGAGATTCCAACCATTAAGAAAGAGGAAGTAAAGGACATGGAAATCACGGGTTCAAAGGAAGGAGAAGATACAAATCTAAATGACTTCGATCTTTAAGGGATAATGGAGGCATATGAAAGGCAAGAAGTTCACTTAATATCGAAAAACCAACACCAATTGCTAAAGGATGCCTTACATCAATGCAAATGTAAGGACGGTCCCATCAAATGTAAGGAACAAAGGATTTGCATTGATGTAAAGTTGGCCCACATTTCTCATCATTATGAATCCGAACCCACAACTCCAAGGAATTCTCAAAGCCATACATAGAGGACAAGAGGAGAGGGAGACACACCAACAAACAACTTCTAAAGAACTGGGTCAATGACTTATTGACTCTAGTCAATGTGATCTGATGAAAAACATGTTCATGTTTAGTCCCCATCCTCTTCATGATGAAGATAATCTCATGGAATTTAAGGGTCCTCAATGGTAAAAGTAACCAAATATCCTTGAGAAACAAAATAACCTAGGAAAAACCTACAATCATGATGATACATGAAACAAAATGTACTACAAAAGTGATGCACCAAATAATAACCAAATGTTGGAAAAAATTTCAAATGATAGCTAAAAATTCTAGGGCAATGGAAGGGAGAATTTCCATTCTTTGGTACCCAAGAACAATACAAATGCAACAATTCTTCTCGACCCCTTCTACATTAACAAAGTTTCACCTAAATGGCATTGAAGAAACTAGGTTCATTACAAATGTATATGGGCCAACCGTTGTTGAAGGCAGACCTTGATTCCTCTAGCCACTAAATTTTCTTTGGAATATAATTGGAAATCATAAGTAGATAATTAGGTGGGGATATAATCTCATCACATCCCTCTTGGAGAAAAGGAGGCATTAGGAAGCTGGAACCAACTAGCTCCGTGTCTAAAGATCTTATCCATTCTTTAAATTTGGTCAACATTGGAATGATAAATGGAATATTCACATGGATCAACAAAATAGGGGGAGTGCAACAAGTAGCCTCTTGTCTAGACTACATCTTACTCGAAAAACATTATAATGAAGAGTCTTAACATTGAAGCAACAATAATTTTGAGCTTAGGTTTAGGTCAATAGCCAATTAACATTTCCATTCAACTATATGTCAGGACAAAAAACAGACCCCTGAAGATTGAAAAGTTTGGGCTTACTCATCTTGAATTTCAGGAAAGCATGGCCAAATGGGGGAACAAGATCACAATCTCCCAAGGTTCAAAGAAGTTTAGGCTTCAAGAGAATTTCAAGCAAATCAAATACAAATGCAATATATGCATTAAAGTGGTCTTTGGAAATATCTTTGAAGAAAAAAGAAAAAAAGAGACACATATGGAATACATTCGATAATTAATCATTCTATAAAGGAGAAATGATCAACTCAATCAGAGGGAAATTAGTCGTCAAATGCAGTTGGATATCAAATCCAAGCAAGAAGAAACTTTGTGGAGATAGAAGTAATAAATTAGATGGCTAAAAGAAGGCAAAAGGAACACCTAGTTCTTTCATAACTCCATGATCCATCACAGACATTAAAACAAAATTACCTCAACCAAATCTAGCTCAGGATCTATGGTTTAAAGACATGAGGAAATGGAGCAAGAACTGATAAGTTACTACCAATCCTTTCTTTCAAAGCCTCAAGCCAACTGAGATGTTGCCATCTAAAAAGAAAAACCAAAATATTCCAAAACTTATCTCAAAGGACCAAAATGAAATCTTCATGTGAGAAATTTCCATGGAGGAGGTGGAGAAAGCAACACTAGGCATGGCTCAAGGTATATCTCTTAGCTTGGACAATTTTACTTCAAATTTCTTCCAATCTTGTTGGGACATTGTTAAAGTGGAATTCCTGGGATTAATGGAGGAATATAGTGCACTCTGAATGAGCTTCCAACATTTAAATACACATTCCTAACACTCATTCCCAAGGAATATAGGGCCAATGAGACCAACAAATGTTTCCATGTATCACTTTGCAATGTCATCTACAAAATAATCACAAAATTCCTTGCTAATCGGATCAAATCCTTTCTTCCCTTCTTGATCTTAGAAGAAAAATGTGGGTATATGGAAGGTGGTCAAATCATGGATGGAATCATCATGGCGCATGAGATTATTGACTCTCTGGAGTCATAAAAAATCCAGGTATGCTTCTCAAACTCAATATGTCGAAATCATTTCACAAACTCCTTTGGGAATACATAAGGAAAATTTTGCTAGCTTTTGGATTCTTGAAATCTTAGAAAAACTAGGTTATCTCCCTTAAGTCCTCTATTTTATTCTCCATCCTCATAAATCCGCCCCCCCCCTCTACCTTTGTCCTCTCTTTGGGCATCATCCAAGGATGTCCTTTGTCACCCCTTCTGTTCAATATCCTCATGGCAGAAGGGCTTGGTAGGCTAGCAAGGAAACCATCACAGAAGGATCACTAAAAGGTCTAAGTCCTCATGGTGATGACTTGATATCCTTTCACCAAAAATTCATGGATGAAATGATGCTCATGTGTGGCCCCACCATTCATGAAGCCAAACCTTTCCAAAACATTCTGAACACCTTCATGGAAGCCTTAGGCACAACACTTAACCATGACAAGTCTCAAAACTTTTTTATTTACGTTCCCTTGTTTGTCTAGATTAAAAGAACTTCCCTTTATTCCAAATATATAGGATCCCCTCTCATGGGGTGTAATAATCTCTCTTGGGAAGAACTCTTATCCAAACTGGAAAATAAGATTATTAATTGGACATCTTGAACCCTTAACCTAGGAGGAAGATTGATTCTTGTCAAATTGGTTTTGCAATCCATACCTATATACTTGTTTTCTATCTTAGGAACTCCCAAACACATCATCAAATCCGTTAAGACTTTACAAATAACTTTCTTATGGGGGGTTCCAACATTAAGAAAATGTGGGATGATGTAGCTTGGGGACATGTTTGCAAACCAAAACCAATGGGCGTTCTGGGACTAAGAGATCCCAAGGTGGAAAATTCAGCTTTATTTGCTAAAATATCGTAGATATGACTTAAGAACAAAGAAACCCCATGGTACTTGTTATGCAGACAAAAATATAGTCCACATGTGGACTTTCAAAATCTCATTCAACCCATGGGGGGAATAAATGGCTGATTGATATGGAATACAACCTAACAGAATAGAGAGATTATCCAAAATCACAACTTCTAGGAAGTTAGGGATGGAGCCTCCATAATGTTTTGGGATGATGCCTGGAAACAACTTCCCAAACTAGTGGCCTACATTAGGATTGGCTGCCTTTAAAAAATACTTTGCTTCAATAAGAAAAGCATTAGGTTAACCATTATTGGAACCAAGAGGATCTAAATAAAAACTGGCATGGTTGGATGGCAAGACAACGTTGGCTAGATACTCTCAACAATACCAACATGCACTCATTTTGGTAATAACTGCAAAAAAGGAGGGTCGCTGTAAATAAAGGATATGATTAAATTTGTCGGGGTTACAAAGAACAAGGAACCTACTCCATAAAGGAGGCCTACTCAATATCACTTCACTATTCTTATTCAGCGAGAAACCTGGTCTTTGGAGATAGAACTGGAGGAAAAACTTAAGGCCTAAAGTTTCAACATTCTTATGGATGATAGCTCGCAGGAAAAATCTAACTTGGGATAAAATCACCAATCATGGATTTGAAGGCCCCTCCAAATGTTATCTCTACTAGACAACACGAGAGAATCAAGAACATGCCTTTAACCAATGCTCCTATACAAATCAACTATGGGACAAAGGAGCTTCTATCTTTCGCCAAATGGATAGAAGACAAGGAAACATCCCACAGACCATAGAACACTGGAGAAGCTATGTCTTTCAAAACCCAATTCTGAATAGGGTATGAAAGGAAAACTTCATCTTGGTATGATAAGACATGAATATGTCTTATATAGTTTTGTTTGCTTATGCTTTCTAATGTCTTGGGTGAATTGAACAAGTTGAACAAAACTTTTCAAGGAGAAAATTTAGGCATTACAATTATTAGTTTGGATCTTGAAGTAACTATAAATACATTGTTTAGATATATTTTTGATAATATAATCATTTTTAGAAGATATAATGTTTAAAAAAATCTAGTGATTTTCGGTATGAATATATTGAAATTAAAAATGAAGGGGTAGTCATAGATAAACATAAGTTACAATACATCTATTTCCATATAGTGGAGATTGATTATACGATGTAAGGAAAAAAAACTATGAAACCTGATATTGAAGGCACACACGAAAAAAGTTATGAACAACTCATAAAAGTTATATTGAGTCTCGCATAGACTCTTTAAATGAAATATTTCCAAATCCTCATCCCTTTAAACTTTTTCAAAAATTTGTAGCATGATGTTCGAATCAAACCTTTATTTGATGTTAAAAATTGTAAAAGAGACTTGCACCTTTTTTGTTGATTCATTAATTGTAGTTTGATAAGGTTCCTCAATGAAAGAAACATGCAAGACCTTTTGCCTTTTGTAACACAAAACAATGGCAAAAAACTTATCCTCATATTTTTTAAATTATGATAAGTCTTACTTAGTATTTCTACAAGTAAAATGGATTGTGAAAATATATTTTTTAAGCCAAACATGATAAAAAACATTAAAAAATCAAAGATAGTGTTGGATGCACTAAAGAGAATATCTCTAAATAGACATGAATTATGGACTGTCAATTGGAATGGAGTATACTCGAGATGAATAGAAACACATTTATGAAGAGTTATTGAGCTTTGAGAATTGTAAAGTTAGTTTTCTTAGCCTTTGTCCCTATGTTGAGGGGAGGATTTGAGCTAAGAACTTTGGCTTTATTATTTTTTCTTAAGAATAAGAAGAAGTTTGATTTTCTATTTTCAAACCAAATTATAGATATGTATTTGGGACCCATGCATAAAGATAAATATATTTGGATGATTTTTTTTAAAATATTTAATGCACTAAGAAAGGCTTGACTTCGAAGAAAGTATAATTATAGTTGAAGATTTTTTGTTATTAAAAGGTTGAAGAAAAATAGGTAACCTTTTAAGCACAACATTTGATATTCATTTGAATGATAGGAAATATAGTTTTAAAAGTTAACCTCAAACCTTAAAACCAATTTCTATGTCATACTTTATTAGCCAATTAAAATCTGAAAGTTCAAAAGAGATGCATATATTATGACTCAAAATATTTTTAGGTGATAATTTTTATCATTAATCTAGTTTAGGTGCAAATGGTTTTAATTATGTAATGCAACAACTAACTACTTCTATTATATATTATATTGTAACTAACTAAAATCATAATTAACTACTACTCACTAATATTATATATTAGTTAACTAATTACTTCATAGGCATTTAGATATTATCTTGGATTTTGGGTTTTTTTGAACTCAAGTGTAACAAGTGTACAACAAGGACTCATTTCAAGTTCATTGTATCTTGTTATGCTTAAATGCATATTGATTAAGATTTAAATAAGCTTCAACTATGCGGTGGTTAAAGAACAGGGTAACAATAATAGTTTTTTTAAATTAAATAGTATCTGTTTTATGTTTATATTAATTAGTTAAATGTATGTATTATACCATAAATGGATAACTATAACGATTTGGTAATTAGTTTAATGTTTATATGGATGTTTACAGGCCACTTTACTTGTGGTTGTGCTTGTATGTTATATCTTAACTAGCTAAAATCATGTATACATGGGTACAAAAAGTGGGTTTTGACTTATTAATATAATATAACTATTATTAATAGAATATTAATGCAATCGTTGTTATTTGCAATGAATTGTTGGATATCCATTCATAAGCTAGGAGTTATCCATGAATAGTTATCTATTCATCAACTACCATTTATTATATATATAATTGTTATTTTGAATTTTGAATTTTGAACGACTGCCATATAATCAATCTATATAGTACACTTGTTTCATCCTCATGCAATCTTCAAAAAACATAGGCTGTAGTCCAGCCCAAATTCTAAAATAAAAACACTTATTGCAATAACTAATATATATTATACACTAATTAACTAAAGTCTAGTATATGTAAGTATGTGAAATGAATTTTGACTTTTAAATTTAGAATATAACTAACTATATATATATTAACCAACTAAAATCATAACTAACTACTATCGACTAATATTATATACTAACTAACTAGTATATATTATATCTTATCTAACTAGAATAATTTATACATGGGTATACAAAGTGGGTAAGTTTGGAAAGCAAGAAATTTGGCTATATTTGAAAATATTAATTTAGATTATTAGTCTTGCAACATAAGATCATTAAGTTTATATAAGGAATTCTCTTCATGGGTGGACCATAAGAAGACTAGATTGTTCACTCCTCTTGTCTTTGTTTTCAATTTTGCCATTGTTTTTTTTACGGAGCCTCTCAGGATAGATCATGTGTGTGGTATGGTCCTAAAAATCAATGAATCTCATTTCTTTAAGTTATGGATGGGGAGTGGTAAGGTTTCGAACGCAAACGCATAACTTTTGGCATGTTGGGCACTTCTTGAGTTTGCTCAGAGGATTGGGATTGATGTGGTGCAATTTTTTGGTGACTCCCAAGTTATAATTCAATGGGAAAATGTCAATCTACAGGTTCTTGCTTTGGACTACTGATGCCATACAACAAAAATGTTATTTTCATCTTTCTCCAAGATCTTCTTTGCTCGTGTTTAAGTTGAATCCTTGTTAAAAGTTGTAGTGGGTTCTCTCGAAGGAATGCTAATAGTTGAAGAATATATTGATCATTTCCTTACTCATAAGGATTTTTTTATGCAAAGGTTTGTAGTTTCTTTGTAGGAAGTTGTATCTTGTTTTGGGTTTTCTACCTAGCTTTGGGTAAGCTATGGATTTTGTTGAGCTTTGTAGGCATACTAGACGGTTTTTTGTTGCTATGATGATTGATGTTTTGTAATTCTAGCGTCACCCTTGGTCATTTAGTTTATGATTGGAAGGTCAATTATAAGCCATTGATCTCTATTATATTTGGATAATTATTTCTTTGATTTCTTATAATAACAAGTTTTTTTTTTTTATTTGCTTGAAAAAGTGGGTTATTATATTCATATAGTAAAATATGAATATTTTTAACATATAGTTATTATATTGTTAATATTTATGGAATTCATCATGTAGAATATTTGAAAGATCGACGCCTTTCGGGTGGACACTCCACCCATATTCAGGATCACATGAATCTTTTTGTGATCTTGAATATGGTGGAGTGTCCACCCGAAATGCGCCGATCTTTCAAATCTTCTACACGGTGAAATTCCAAAAATATTAACAATGACTAAACAGTGTAGAAACATTCACACTTAGTTCTTATATGTTATTATTGAACTTCCACTAGTAATACATTATCAGTTGTATGATATCTACTATAATTTACTGTGTGTGCATAAGAACATAAGATCCCCAAGCTTAATGTTTGTGGTAGATGCACAAACATTAGATGTGAGATGCTAGCTCTTTGTGGTCTTTTATATTTTGCTCAATCTATAAATATTACTCACTTACAGGTTGCAGGCGCTTCTAAGTTTATTATTGATTGGGCACTAAACAAGTGCAAGTTACAAATGGCTATACTGGATTGGTGGTAGTATAGTATTAGGAGAATTCAAACTTGTTTTTAGGTCTTGCATTTTCATCGTGTTTACAAGGAATTCAACTATGAAGTTGATTTTCTCTCTAAGAAAGCACTGGATGTGGATGAGGGCATTATATTTTTTTAATATTGTTTGGGTTCAAATGTGATATCTCAGGGTACTTTGTCTCTCTTTTGATTAGAGGCTATATGACTTATTTTTGTCCTCAAGTTGTAACTCTTGGTCCACTATATATGTCATATGCTAAATTTTCTAAAGGATTAGAATGGTTTTGAGTCTGTAGGTGCATTTTGAACATTAGTCTATTTGAAAGTTTGCAGGGTGAAATTCCATAACAATCTCAATAGTTGGATATGTAAAAGCTTATAAAACAGTCAAGTGATGGGTCGGTTAACAACTCTGTTATCATCGGAGACACATCTTTATCTATCCTATCATATAAACCTCTATTATTATCTTTATTTATCCTATCATAATTTTTTAGATTAACCTAATGTGAGTGTGTCATGTGACAATTTACCTAGGAGGTCACTTTTATTTAAATCAAATTTCGTCTTATGACTTTTATTATCTTCTTCCACTATGATGTGATCTTTAGCATTGGAATGTACAAATTTATGGTTGTACTATAAACCAAATACAAATAATATACATGTTTCCATATAAGAATACGACATATACATGCTTAGTAAATTGTAGGAACCAATGCATTCGTCTCTCAAGTCTATTTCTAATTTTGAATATTTCCTTGTAGAAATTCAAGTTTTAAAAATTGTTGTCATAATTTTAGATTAACCTAATGTGAGTGTGTCATGTAACAATTTACTTAGGAGGTCACTCTTTTTCTAAATCAAATTTCGTCTTATGACTTTTATTATCTTCTTCCACTATGATGTGATCTTTAGCGTTGGAATGTACAAATTTATGGTTGTACCATAAACCAAATATAAATAATATACATGTTTCCATATAAGAATATGACATATAAATGCTTAGTAAATTGTAGGAACCAATGCTCTAGTCTCAGTATTTCTAATTTTGAGTATTTCTAATTTTGAATATTTCCTGGTAGGAATTCAAGTTTTAAAAATTGTAGTCTTTATGTGGAATCATTTGAAATTGGTGATGGAAGTTGGTAATTTTTTCCTTGGAAAATGGGCATGTGTTTTGTTCCTAAACTAGTGTTTGTAGAAAGTGTTGTATAACATGTATCTTTCTAAAATTATGTTGTTCTCATTTTTAAACTAGCAATTGCCCCAAGGAAGGTGCAATAATACGCCATTAAGCTAATTGTTAGCGGGTAAGCGAGAAAAAAAAATGCAACATTGAAGTGAGCCAAAAAAATGGAGAATAAATATATATTCTGTGCTAATGTTGAGAGAGGTGAATGGGGAATAAATATATATACTGTGTGCCAAAGGAGAATTTATGGAGATCCCAACGCTATTCAGGAGCACTCTTACAATAAAAATCAGAAATAAAAATCAGGAGCACTCTTGCAAGTATTTGTTACATATAAATGAAAGCATAAACCAGTACAACGACCCATTATTTTAAATGAAGAAGGTTCCAAGAACTAGTAATGGACCCATAATGGCTGTTAGACTCATGGTTGTTACAGTAATGCAATTTATTTTTCTATTCCTGCTCTGTTGATGGTTGGCACTTTCATGGTGAACCTAATGTCCATTGAAGAAGGTTTTGAGCAATGCTTGTGGAATTCTTGAACCAGAGGCAAGCTGAGATCCCCAACTGAGGTACACGCCTCAATGTGATAGAGGAACGCAAGATCGGATTGATATGAAACTGCAAACCATTGATGAAATAGAACAAATGAAACTTGATATAAAATTGTGTTTTATCATGAAAATAATAAAGCAAAATACAAATCCCCAATATTAACATGAAGAAAAGATAAAGAGAGCAAAATACAAACCCCACGTACTAATCTGAAGAAGAGAGAAACAGGTAGTCCAGTGTCTATCATTGCCTAACCAGCATAGCCTATTAATAAGAAAAACAACATCATTGGCAAACACATAAGAATTTCACCGATTAACCAAGTTACAAGATTAAATTGAGGAAGTTGCAGCAATTTCAAATGTGAAGCATTCCAAGTTCTATTTTTGCACATTTAGATATTGACTTTTCAAAGAGTCTAGCAAATTGATTCTAATTTTGAGGTGCAAATCTTAGGGCTCAAGCAGAACACCATGGACAACTTTGGCCATGTTGCCATCATAGGTGTATATGAATACATCACTTTCCAAAGCCATTATGTAATCCAATCCTGCCAATCTATTTTGAAACTGTTTGATTGAGGCAAGTTCCTCCTCAGTTGCAAGAGTTGCATGTGAGTACACATTGGGAAAATGTTTATTGAGGGATTCTAAACTGCCATTGCTGAAAATTTCCCCTGCTACTATATAAAGTTTAGTTGAAGCTGGATAGCCCAACACCTTTAGAAAAAAGGTGCGTCTCATGAGGAGTCAGTGGACAACCTCCCTGCCTATGTCTTTCTTCCCTGTCTATATCTTTTTCCTTCCAATGGGAATACCTATGCTACTTCAAATGGAAATATTTTCTATTGTAGTTCTATCACTTTACACATATATTCAACAAGAAGCGACTACGATACTTGAGAAATCAAATCTGCAATTATTATATCTATTACTACAGTGCAAAATCAGATCTACGTTATCACATTTACTTATTGAAAATTGGTGAGAGGAAGAGACAACTGGTGCCATGTCACTTTCAGGGCAATCATAAGGTAAAGCATCATATCAAACATTTGAAATCTAAACAAAACTTATACCTTTCATTGTGTCTTTCAAAATGAAAGGAAAAGGTTATTATATATAAAACCTACAATGGTTCATGCTCCCTCAGGCTAATGCCCTTTCTTATTTACATTAGAGACTAATCGTAATCTACCATATATTCTATGTGACCAATAATGGAATCATGCTATCATCAGTTCAATTCACCTTGAGACATGAGTTGGTGGAGGTGAAGACAAGCTCCCACTTTCACCGTATGAAGCTGAAGTGACAACTTTGTTCACATTTGTCTCAAACATCTTGGTGCCAAAAAATTTCTTCATGTCAAAAATTCTTCAAGATATATCAAGGGAGAGAAAAACTGTGCAATAAGCACTACATGATCATATGGTCCTTACGAAGAAAATATATTTGCTGCACTTAAATTTTAGTGGAGTTTACATCTTCAAACCTAGGAAATTAGCAGATATACAAGATCTACAATCCAAACCTCTAAATATTTAGGGTTTTGGAATCCAAGGATAAAAAATTACAAGTTACATGAATAAGAATTTAACTGTTACAAGAAGACTAGAGAATTCAAGGATATAGGGTTCCGTAGTTGTTGGAGATCTAGAATTCCAAAAATCGAAGGTTCTATTGATTTTGGTATATCCCAAGAAGTGATTCCATGCCCAAGAAGACCACATCCAAACAAGGGAGACACAATAGTATAATGGAGGAGGTGCATGACAAACAATCTCATCACAAAATCTCATTGTTAACCACTTAGGAAATGAATACGTATTGTTGGCATCTAGTTTGGAGAGACCCCATAAAGGACCATACAATCTTTGGACAGAGAAGCCAATAGCTGTCAGTGTCTGGTGTGGAGATCTATTTGTGATAGATGCAACATATCTGTAATAAGTAGTTCCTGACTGATTCCAAGAAGTCGTGAGCTTCTGCGAGATAGCCAGGCTAACATTTTCTGCAGATTGTTAACAATAAAGTAGCATCAGTATTGTTTTTGTATTGAATAATCACCAAGTCATTATTATAACAGGAGTTGCATAGATTTATCCCACATTATTGGATGAAAATCAGTATTTTCATAGCACAATAAAAAATAAGTTAGTTCTTTTCTCAAATATTTACAAACAAACATTTTATTTATGTAAAATGCCACTAAGTGCAAAAAAATTAAGGTAAAACAATAAAACATAAGAACTGGATGAGCTAATATGTTATTTTTAATATAGATTTAATTGCAAAATCGAAAACTATCATTGATTTTCCCCTGTTTGTCCAGGATATGTGGCACTACATTATTTTTACCCCTGGCTCATTCCTGCTGAAGTTGAATTGTGGTGGCCAAAATTTAAGATTCAAAGGACTTACTTTGTGGGGAAGTAGGAAGAGAACTCTGTTTAGGTGCAGGAGAGGGCTTTGGCTTTGGCTTTGGAACTGTAGTTGGAGCAGAAGATGCTGAATCTGATCCAGGCTTTGGCACAGTCACTGCAAGAAGAACAACCATTAAAAGCATCACCATCAATATCACTGAAACAAACTAAAACCAAATTAATTTCATCCTATAAAACAATATTACCTAGGAGAAGCTGGTTGTCTCCAGCATTTCCACCTTGACGTCTAGCTAAAATTCCGACCATTGGGCCATTGTTGTAGGTTGCAGGTTCTCTTGTCTCTTTTTTCTACAAAGTTATCATTGTGATTGGGTGCTCTTTGTATGATACAATCATAGGAAGCTCTATGATGCACTTGGCGAGGATAGTTTGGACTATATCCCACCATGTAGCTTGTAGCTCTTGGATTGTCACCGAGTATGTGATCAACCTACAAGAACGTGGTTTTAGCCAAAGGACTGAATAGGAATTAAGGCTTTTTAGATCTTGGACTCATTAATCTATCTTCATGATAAGGAGGTTTTTAGCCCATCATGTGACTTACAATTATTATACCTGCGACTTAGCTAGTGCCAACAACTGAGATGGATCTACTTCTCCATTGGGGCATTGCAGTTGCTTGCCAGCAGAAGACAAATAATCAAAGTAGACTGTCGTGCATCTTGTAAATGCAAGCATATCTTGCTCATATCTAAACACAGCAATAAAAGCATGGATAACATTAATCAATCCCTGGTTCTAGAGCAATAACCAAAGTAACTCATATTCACATTCTTTGACACCTCCAATTTTAAACATGAGATACCTCACACCTGAGATGGAGGGCAATGAAGGGTTCCCTTCCCTGAATTCTGGTGAGAAGAGTTCGTGCAAGTTTCTGAATGGGGTCAGCGAATTTTAGAGCTTGATAATTGGCACGACAACGGATCTTCTGAATTGAATTAGGAAGGTCATTATTTGCAAGACTAGAATCAGCATGAGTGAAGTATAGCACATTGTGCTTTTTTAGCAAAGGAAGCATCTCATGCTTGTAGAAAGATACATGTACATCAAACAGTGTACAAATGCTCTGTTTAGCCAAAATACAACAGTAATTTGAACAAAGATTAGTGTATGAAAAAACTCTCTTCCAAAATTGAATTAAGGCTTTTTAGATCTTGGACTCATTAATCTATCTTCATGATAAGGAGGTTTTTATCCCATCATGGGATTTGCAATTATTATACCTGTGACTTAGCTAATGCCAACAGCTGAGATGGATCTACTTCTCGATTGGGGCATTGCAGTTGCTTTCCAGCAGAAGACAAATAATCAGAGAAGATTGTCGTTCATCTTGTAAATGCAAGCATATCTTGCTCATATCTAAACACAGCAAGAAAAGCATGGATAACATTCATCAATCCCTGGTTCTAGAGCAATAACCAAAGTACCTCATATTCACATTCTTTGACACCTCTAATTTTAAACATGAGATACCTCATACCTGAGATGGAGGGAAATGAAGGGTTCCCTTCCCTGAATTCTGGTGAGAAGAGTTCGTGCAAGTTTCTGAATGGGGTCAGCAAAGTTTAGAGCTTGATAATTGGCATGACAACGGATCTTTTGAATTGAATTAGGAAGGTCATTATTTGCAAGACCAGAATCAGCTTGAGTGAAGTATAGCACATTGTGCTTTTTTAGCAAAGGAAGCATCTCATGCTTGTAGAAAGATACATGTATATCAAACAATGTACAAATGCTATGTTTAGCCAAAATACAACAGTAATTTGAACAAATATTAGTGTATGAAAAAGCTCTCTTCCAAAATTGATCAAAAACTATGAACTAGAACAAGGCTAGTGTCTAACACACCTTTGACCAAGACACTGGAGCCTTCTCCAACGGTTTAACATTTTTATGAGATGGTGGTAAAGACTCAACAATGCGCACATCTTCCATTAGAATATTAATAAAGTGACGGAGATAAAAAAAATGTCTTTGAATTCACTGGATCATCACATAAATTTAAAACAGATGTAAGATCTGACATTTTTTGTAATGTTGAAAAAACATCATATATTACTAAACATTATAAATATAGGGAGATTTTATGTTTCAAGAAACTAAATTACCCAATTGAGGTCACTTGGCAAAGAAATTGCATTCACCTTGGATCAGCCCAAAATGAAGTATTGTCCAAAATTGCAATAACAAGTACTGCATTCATAATCTTTGCGATGGCAACCATATCACAAATCTGTAGGATAGGAATTTTTTTATAAATAAACAAGACAACATGTTGGAACCAACATTTATAAAGCGGGATACATGTATATCCTATAGGCCTTTGGGCACTTACTCATGTTCGCATCTGATTCAATCCTCCATTGGCCTTGAAAATAATATAACCATTATGTCGCTCACCTCGTTCTGCAAATTAAAAACTTTATTAAAGAAGTTGCAGTGAACTGCTTCACTGAAAAGTAGGAACTGTAAAAGGGGAAATCTTTGTTGAGAAAAACAAAAGCATAGTCTTGTGATGCCATGGATGATCAATGCAATGGACAAACTCTTTACTATCAGGCTTCGACCACAGCTTGCATGTCAAGTGATAATCCTGGTTTGGAACAATTAGATATTTCAGAAATCATACTATATGAAGGCTAAATCCTTCAAAACAAGAAAAATGCATTTAAAATTGCATATTACAAATTTTAACAGCTAATATTTCTTTTCCAATTTCTTCGATTCATCATGCCTACTGAACTATCCACCTCTAATATATTAGATGATCTATCAATATCTGTATGAAGTTCAGTCTCCTCTGTCAAGACTCGATTCAACCCTATACCTCCAACCGTCTTCAGGAACAAATATCGTGGGTCTGTAAAATAAAAAAAAGCAGATGAGTAACCTGTCTTCCCAATTTTATCCTCTGCAAATTCTTCTGAATTGAATGAACGTACTCCAAATATTAAACAAATTAGGAAAGTCTACATTTGTTGCTTACAATCTCAGATCTAAAAGAAGGGCTAGAAAAGTTGAATTAGGTTATCTATGCCACAAAGATTTCTGATTCAGCAGAAGTATAAGTTGAATTTTAATCTGTTTTAGTACTAAAAAGATACTATAATAATTTGGGTTCACAACAGAAGGATATAATCCTAAATTTCCATTATTGTTTGTGGTCAGTTACTAGACTGATCGCATGTGATAGGTATCAGAATTACAAATATGAGAATGACATGATAAAACTGTTATTGCATGTTCAGTAGAGGAAGGAAGAGCAAAGCAAATATGAGGACAACAGAATATAACAGTTATAGCATGTTCAATAGAGAAAGGAAGAGTACAGCAATGCTCAAACAGTGGTATTCACTTGTTGGACTTGGGAGTTACAGCATGTTCAGTTGTTTTTTTCTCAGTTTGGCATTTATTCTGAATTTATTAGATAGCTTGCTATTCATGGAGGAGGTGGTTGAACATCTTGTCATGGCGACCGCCCCTCCTTGCTGCCTAAATGGTGTTTACTGGTCAGATTTAATTTGTGTGGGTTTGCACATAGAAGTTGCATTGTTTCTAGTTGCAGGAATTTTAATTCGATGCATAAGCGAAGTTAATTTCTTTGTGAAATGTGCCAAAACAATCCTCAATAACTACTTCAGATTTGCATCATAACTTCATACCAAATTTACCCTTCAAAAAAGTTTCAAATATGTCTATTGAAGAGAAGGGTCTTCTTTGCAAAGAAGTGCCACATTTTTTTCATTACATTCCTCTGTAAGAGCACCTTGAGAATGCAGAAGAATTCCGCAAAATGCAGATACATTTGGGGGTCTCTCTGATAGCTGTAAATTCACAGAATTCCGGTAATCCAACCAAAATGGGGACATAAAAGCATAAAGTCTGCGAAGGGCAGACTTTTTCTCATCATTCCTGTAGCAACAGGTCAGAAAAACTGTCTGAAATAATTCGTGAGAGACCAAAAAACATATGAATCAGGAGCATAACAAGAAGGTTGATAGGCACATCCATGTCAGCAAAAGAACCATTCATTCAAACTGAATGCTTGTGCCTCATAAAGAGAGTGAAAGGGCAACGCCCGACACAAGCCAAAATAACTGAAATATCCCATGATCAATGATCATACCATCTAAAGATCCAAAAAATCCCGCATGCCTCGGGGCCAACGAAAGAGCCTGTTTGGAGAGACTGTCAGCTTGCTAGTTATGCTCGCGATAGATATGATTGATGGTCACTAAAGGGACATGATGCAGCAGAGAAAGAATGTCATCACACCAATGACTCAAAAGTGGGGTGTTCAATGAAGCAGTTCTGTTCACCCAAGAGATGATAACATGTGAATCCCCAAATACAGATAAGAGAGGGATCCCCAAATGAATGGCAATCGAAAGCAGTGCGCAAAGAGCCAAAAGGTCGAATGTGGTGCTGGTGCATCTATTATCCTAGGTTAAGAGCTTGTTGGCTATTTATAACCATAAAATAATAAAAGTTATTTAATTCCATAAAATAACCATATTTTTTTTTAATTCCATGTATAAGAAAAGTTATTTTCTTTGTGAAATGTGCCAAAACAATCCTCAATAACTACTTGAGATTTGCATCATAACTTCATACCAAATTTACCCTTCAACAAACTTTCAAATATGTCTATTGAAGAGAAGGCTCTTCTTTGCAAAGAAGTGCCACATTTTTTTCGTTACATTCCTTTGTAAGAGCACCTTGAGAATGCAGAAGAATTCCGCAAATGCATATACATTTGGGGATCTCTCCGATAGCTGTAAAGTCAGAGAATTCCAGTCATCCAACCAAAATGGGGAAAGAAAAGCATAAAGTCTGCGAAGGGCAGACTTTTTCTCATCATTCCTGTAGCAACAGGTCAGAAAATCTATCTTAAATAATTCGTGAGAGACCAAAAAACATATGAATCAGGAGCATAACAAGAAGGCTGATAGGCACATCCATGTCAGCAAAAGAACCATTCATTCAAACTGAATGCTTGTGCCTCATAAAAAGAGTGAAAGGGCAATGCCCGACACAAGCCAAAATAACTGAAATATCCCATGATCAATTATCATACCATCTAAAGGTTCAGAAAATTCCCCATGCCTCGGGGCCAACGAAAGAGCTTGTTCGGAGAGACTGTCAGCCTGCTAGTTATGCTCGCGATAGATATGATTGATGGTCACTAAAGGGACATGATGTAGCAGAGAAAGAATGTCATCACACCAATGACTCAGAAGTGGCGTGTTCAATGAAGCAGTTCTGTTCACCCATGAGATCATAACCTGTGAATCCCCAAATACAGATAAGAGAGGGATCCCCAAATGAATGGAAACCGAAAGCAGTGCCCAAAGAGCCAGAATCTCTAATCCAGTGTTGGTGCATCTATTATCCTAGGTTAAGAGCTTGTTGGCTATTTATAACCATAATATAATAAAAGTTATTTAATTCCATAAAATAACGATAAATTTTTTTAAATCCATGCATAAGCAAAGTTATTTTCTTTGTGAAATGTGCCAAAACAATCCTCAATAACCACTTCAAATTTGCATAATAACTCCATAGCAAATTTTCCCTTCAACAAACTTTCAAATATGTCTATTGAAGAGAAGGCTCTTCTTTGCAAAGAAGTTCCACATTTTTTCGTTACATTCCTCTCTAAGAGCACCTTGAGAATGCACAAGAATTCCTCAAATGCAGATACATTTGGGGATCTCTCTGATAGCTGTAAAGTTGGAGAATGCCAGTCATCCAACCAAAATGGGGACATAAAGCATAAAGTCTGCCAAGGGCAAACTTTTCTCATAATTCCTGTAGCAACAGGTCAGAAAATCTATGTGAAATAATTCGTGAGAGACCAAAAAACATATGAATCAGGAGCATAACAAGAAGGCTGATAGGCACATCCATGTCAACAAAAGAACCATTCATTCAAACTAAATGCTTGTGCCTCATAAAGGGAGTGAAATGGAAAATCGGGCTCTTTCTACAAGACAGGCTCTTTCACAAGAGGGGCTCTCAAGAAATCACCTCACGACAATCTAGAATCGCCGGACAAGAGTCACGACTCTGCAGAAATCACTGGACTGTAGAAGGAAGAGAATTGTTTGGAAACCAATGTTCATTTCATCGTCTATTCAACCAACCATGCTTCTCTGCGTGTCTTCTTGGTGATCCACTGGTTCTCCACGTGTATTCTTCGTGATACGCTGGTCTACCGCATGTCTTCAAATTGACTCTTGCTGGGTAGTAAAGAACTTCAGTGTTGATAGTCCGGCCTTCTGGATCTTTTGGAGGTAAAGGTTACAACCCAGTTCGGGCTCCTTCACAAGTGACAGCATTGATGCTTGGACCTGGCACTTAACCCCCATCCCTGAGTTGTTAATTGATTAAGGTTTTCGGTTTGTGTCTTGCTTTGTCCTAGTTGGCAATACAAGAAACCTATGCAAAATGCACAGCGCAAGAGGAGACACGCGTGAAAGTAGCACTGGCAAGAGGGACGACGACATCTACAGTTGTTGAGAACAAAACTTCAGAGGAGAACGCCTAACGACGTTGCATTCAAGTCTGTGCCTTGATTTCATTGAAGATGCAAGTGAAAATTCTAAAATATGTTCAATTATAAGTTTTAATATAATTGTCTATATTTCAACTTATTCTTTACTTTGCATGTGGAATCATCCATCTCTCCTATTACATTTCATTACTTATGACTTAATGCTTTATCCAAAACAGTTTAGAAAATTTCATTTTAACTAGAGTTTGGTGAAGCGGAAAATCCAAAGGGGACACAGTTTTAGTTTTTTCTTTTAGATTGTTTTAGGATTTTTGAAAGTTTTAGAGAGAGACCCTGAAAGCCTCTATGGCATGGAAAACTATCTTTGAAACTTTAACTTATAAAACTATGCCAAACATCAATTTTTTGCAGAATTTCTACTTAAAACTTATTCTTGCACCCTCTTGGATAGGCAACTTGCCTTACTCATTTATCATTTATTCTCAACATGGCAGAATTCTATGGACATTGATTTGATTCATATGAATGTGATAACATAACTGTAAGGTCTTTGGACTGGAATGACTTTAGAATCCATTAATTAAAAAGGCTATATGACTTGCAGAGTGCACTATGCACTCAATAGATTCTAAAGCCCCAAAATTAAAAAAGGGTTCTTGCTCGTGTGTAAAATTCCGGTTCCCTTAGCCAATCTATAAGAATCCATTAATTAAAAAGGGAAAATGACTTGTAGAGTGCACACTGCACTGAATGGATTCCAAAGTCCCGAAATAAAAAAAAAGGCGTCCTCCTCATGTGTAAACTTTCGGTTCCCTCAGGCAATCTATAAAGACTATTCACAACTTGTGTTACAAGCATTTACAAATAAAAAGTTTTCGGCGTGTGTCAAAATGCTGGTTGACGTAAGGAATTTAAGAAAACTCCATGAAACACTTTGACCCTTTTTTTGTTTTCTTTCTGTAGCTTGTTATTTTATTTTATTCCTATTAATAAAATCTGCAAAAGCTTACTACATATGCAATTCCCTTCGTGCCTTTAAATAACTATGCACCCACAGAATACAGGGGCACTCCATTGGTCTGGTGTCTACGTGCATATAGTTATATGCATTATAGAAGGTTCACTAAATCTAAAAGATGTATTCCATGCATTGAACATAGACATTCATCCGCTTACAAATTGGATAAAGGTAAGCAACTCTAACATCTTTGCTCTCTTGGTTCTATTTTTAATACCACCAGTGATTTTTAAGTTTAGTTTTTCATAATGAACATTTTTCAATTTTAATGCCTAGCAACCAAAGTGACATTGATACCATTTCTTCTCGTAGCAAATGTTGGGATTAATTTCAGAAAATTGCTTCTCGCCCCTTTCTTTCAAACAAATTTTAATCCTTTATCCATTTTGGTTTCCTTAAATACAATTGTTTTTTGATTGCAGAATTCTATATTTTCCATTTCTTAGCTGCCTGTAATCTCTAGAATATTTTGGATTTTTACTGTTAAAGTGTAAATTCCACCTTAAGAACCAAGTATATTCTGGATTTTAATTCTTGCGTTTATCAAGGCCTTCTAGGTATAAGGGATTGGGTAAAAAGCTGAGGGAAATGTGGCAAAAGCTGTTTTATGAGAAACAACTACATTGAGAATTTTGAAAGAGTGGTTCTATGTAAAAGCCTCCCTTGGGTAAGTAGCTGGGGGTAATTGTTGCAAAAGTTGTTTTCTGAGAATCAACAATATTGGGAATTATGAAAGCGGTTCCAAGTAAAAACAAACCCATCTTGTAGTTTTGAGACACTACCCTATTATTTGGTTTGTAAGAGATACCAGTATTTGTAGATTAGAATTTAGCTGAAGTCGTTTAACAGTTGCCTTGGTATGAGCTAATTTTGACAGAAATTCTGGGAAAAAAACATGTTTAAAAAGTTGAAGTTGATTATGTTAGGTTCATTTATCACATACTCCAATTGCACTACGATTCTGAAGATATTATAACTCGAGAAAGTTGAACATTTGAGTAGAATTCTTAGTGTTGTTCAGCAATAAGTAGAAGATATCTAAACGAATGATAAAAGTAAAGTCCTAAACAATAACCAGCATTGAAAAGCAACACAACTAATAAACCAGTGGATCATGAAGAAGATAAGCGGAGAAGCGCGGTGGGCTGAATAAACGACGGAATGAGTAGTGGTTTACCAAAGGACTCTAGGGGAGAACGCCTTACGACATAAAAAAATACCATGCAAGCATAAATGGGAATACTATTCGGTCAGATACTCCTTTTTCGGGATGGAAAGAAAGGGCAAAATAGGGCTGATAAAGAGATGACTAGTCCAATTTTTGGACCATGCGCCTACAAACGATGTCTAAAGTCAGAAGTGAAAAGGTCTAAATTAAATTCATTCATTATTCCTACTAAAGGTTAATAGCAATGGTATACTGACCCCATTCAATCTAATAAGTTCTGGTAGTAGCTCCTAGGGCAGTTCTGAGGATTCCTAAGTGGGCATACCCATATTAAAAAAATAGGAACATCAAGAAAAATGTAGCTCAAAACGTTTTTTTTTTTCTAATGATGATGTTGGTGGAATCCCGCCCATAAGGATAATATTAAAATATTGCTCACTCATTGGGCACACAAAATATAGACTTGGTTTGCTTAGTGATAACTCAATGGCCAACTCACAAGTGCCCAACGAGTCAAATCACAAACTTGATGCTAGCTAGCAATAGGAACTCAAATCATTTTACTTTTTTTTCCCATTATGATGGTGGAATCCCACCCCTTCTAGAGAACATTTCAATATTTCTCACTCCTACGGAAATGAAACTACATAAGCAAGTTGCATAGATATAAACACCTGCTCGAAGAGTCAACTCACAAGTTGCTACGAACTTTTACT
>LPNX010525693.1:325286-459628 GCA_001517045.1 Pseudotsuga menziesii | reverse complement strand
CACCACGCATTGGCTATTCACCAAGCTGTACCATAAAGACTCCGGCCTCTACGTAAGTATCTTTAACCTGTATGTTCCTGTCTCTCTTGTGGAAAAAAAAGAGTTCTGGGACTCTTTAAAATTCTTCCTTAACCAGCATAACCCTGAGAATCTTGTTGTAGCTGGAGATCTAAATGTAACCCTAGCCCTAGCAGAAAAAAAAGGGGGATCAATAGTCCGGGATCCTGCCAGAGAGTGGGTGGAAGATGTGATGCTGGATTGGGACCTCGTTGATATTCCCCCGGACAGAGGGAAGTTCACCTGGTCCAACAAAATATTTGGACCTGGCCATATTGCTTCCCGCCTAGACCGATTTCTCATTCACTCCGCCTTCCTTACCCTTGGCCTCATGGCTTCCTCCAAGATCCACGCTCATTATACCTCTGATCATAAACCAATTTCGCTCACCCTGTTCCCTGAAGTTCAGTTAGGCCCCATCCCTTTCCTCTTCAGTCCCTTATGGGTAGATCAGGATGGTTTCCTTGACATTGTGAACAAATCCTGGTTTGAACCGATTCAAGGGTCTCCTTTCTTCGTCTGGGAAGGAAAGTTAAGAAGGCTCAAAGCTGATCTGAAAGCTTGGGCAAAAGGTCTAGGATCCCCTTCAGATGATAGGAAAAGAAGCCAGAAGGCTCTGGAACAGCACCAACCGACCATGGAAGAGTCCCCTATCACCCTTGACTTGCTCAACAGGGAAGCAGATCTTCAAAGGAAGTACCAAAAAGCGTGCAGAGAGGAGGAAACCTATTGGAGAGTCAAATCTAGAACGCTCTGGCTTCAAGCTGGAGACAAAGACACCACTTTTTTCACAAGCAGGCCCAAGCTCGAAAAATCTACAACTCCATCAATGAGATTCAGCTGCAAGACCAAATCATAAAGGACTCCAATGGCATCAAGGAGGCTGCCCACTCCTTCTTCAAGAAGCTTTACTCTGCCCCGGACCTGGACCCGGTGGATCCGAACTCCTACCCTCTCACAGAGATTCCAAAGCTGATAAGTGAAGAGGACAACCAGCTACTGAACTACCCTGTGAGTATCCCTGAAATTAAAAAAGCCCTCTTCAACATGGACCCAGACAAAGCTCCCGGGCCGGATGGATTTACAACCCGGTTCTATGTCTCTTGTTGGGACATAATCAAAAGGGACTTGTACAGAATGATCAAGAAGACTCAGATCTGCTCCAAATTGGGAGGCAGCACAAACTCCTCTTTCCTGGCCCTCATTCCAAAAGAAAAAGGGGCCAGGACCTTCAATAGGTTCCGGCCAATCTCCCTCTGCAATACTGGTTACAAAATCACAACCAAAATTATGGCCAATAGACTCAAAAAAATTCTGCCAAAACTGATTCCGGAAAACCAAGGTGGGTTTGTCAGAGGCAGGCAGATTCTGGACAATATAATTTTAGTCCAAGAGGCCATTCATTCCAGCTATAGGAATAAAGAGAAAGGAATGGCAGTCAAGTTGGACTTAGCCAGTGCCTTTGACCGTGTCAAGCATGACTTCCTCTTTGCTGCCATGAGAAACTTCGGGTTCAATCAGAATTTTATCAAGTGGGTTAGAGCCTACATTTCAGCTCCCTGGATTGCTCCGCTGATCAATGGCCGGCCTACCAAGTTTTTCCAAGCCTCAAGAGGGTTAAGGCAAGGCTGCCCCCTCTCCCCTGTCCTCTTTGTCATCCAGGCTTCTGTTCTAAGCTTCCAGCTGAATAATAGTCTCCAAAACAGAGCTCTCTCCGGCATAAGAATTGCTCCCAAGGCCAAGGATGTAAACCACGCCCAGTTTGCTGATGACACTCTGCTACTGGGAGAGGCCAATCTCAGAACAGCCAGGAACTTCAAATCTGAACTTGACCATTACATGAACAGCTCTGGAAGTGAAATAAACTTCCTCAAAAGTAAGATTTATGGTTGGAACTGCTCCCCTCTCGAAATGCTGAACATCTCCAGGATCCTTGACATGGAAGTCATCTCATTCTGGGACACCTTTACCTATCTAGGCATCCCTATTTTCAAAGCCTCTCCTAAAGTTGCCCACTGGTTGCCCCTTCTGGACAAGCTCAAAGACAAAATCCAAGCTTGGGGAGCATCCTGGCTCAACAAGGCAGGTAAAATGGTCCTGATTAACTCTGTCCTCACCAGTCTTCCTATTTATCAGTGCTCTGTTCTGTTAGCTCCCAAAACCATTACGAACAAGATCGAAGAGCTGCTCCGGCGTTTCCTCTGGGAAGGGGGACAAAATAATGAAAAGAAGTTGCATCTTGTCAGCTGGGACAAGATAAAAAAATCCAAAGACTGAAGGGGGCCTTCAGATCAGGGATGTAGCCACCCAAAATCTAGCCATGGGTGGCAAAATTCTCTGGAATATGATCTCTGGCAAGAACACCTGGAGCAAGCAGATCCTCCGGAAAAAATACTTCACAGGCAACAGGAAAAGATGTCTAGATAATCCTCCAAAAAGACAGACTGGTTCTCCGATCTTCATGCTCTGCAAAAAATTCTTGCCTCACTTCAAAGCCAAGCTCACTTGGATACCTGGAAATGGTGCAAATATAAGAATCTGGGACGACTCTATTTTAGGAGATCAGCCTTTGATCAGCCTGACCGAGCTTAGGAATATCCAAATCTGGCTTACTGGCAACAGATGCAGCACACTGTGGGATATTTCCTCATGGGGCCATGATGAAAACAAATCTTGGGTAAGCTGGAACCTGGGAGAATATCCAGTCGAGCTAAAGGATGAGGCGCTGCTGTTGTTGGACTCTCTCCAAGGAAAATCGCCCATTTCTACCAATTCCAAAGATAAATGTGGCTGGGGATCTAGCATAGGTAAATATACTGCCTCTGCTGGTTATGCTTCAATTCTGGAACGTCCATGGGCTCCCCCCAATCCAGGTCCGTGGAATGCTCTTTGGCATTACCCGTCCATCCCTAAAATCGATTTTTTCACCTGGCAAATGCTTCATGACAGCGTCCTCACCTATGACAAGCTCAAGAGGAAAGGCTGGGCTGGCCCTTCACGCTGCCCACTGTGCCAAAACGCTGAAGAAGACGCTGACCATCTGTTCATAGGCTGCGATTTCACCCAGGAGGCCTGGAAATTGTTGCTTGGACCCATCGCTGTCACTTTCCCCAGCTCTGCAGTCGATTTGGTAAGTCATTGGCTCTACCTCTATCCCCATGATTTGAGTAATAAAAACCTCATCAAAATCACGTGGATGTGGATCCCCAGGTTCGTTTCATGGAAAATATGGCTGGAGCGCAACAACAGAGTCTTCAGGGATGAAAACAGGGCCCCAGCTCAAGTAGCTATCAAAGCCCGGGTAATGCTGTCTGAAGCTTTAAAATCAAAGGCTCTCAAAGGGAATAAGGCTCCTCTCTCTATGGAAGAGGATCAATGGTTTAAGGAGTTCCATCCTCTTCAAAACAGCAATGAAGCCAAGTACTTGTCCCACAAGGCCAACTGGGAAATTAGACTGGCTGAAATGGACTTTATTAAATGGAGATCAGTGCTAAATGAATGGTGTCTCTTCTTCGACAGGGCCTCGAAAGGGAACCCCGGGCAAGCTGGAGGAGGCGGTATTATTTACGAACCGACTGGCAAAATCCACCTGTCCTTTGCATGGGGCCTAGGACATGCTACCAACAACCAAGCTGAAATTCTGGCGCTGTGGTAGGGCCTAATCCAGGCAAGAAATCTGAACATCCAAAAGATTAATATTTTCGGAGACTCCAAGCTGATAATTAAAGCGGTTCACACCAAGAAGATCCCCTCGGACATTCATCTTGGCCAAATCTTCAGGAAATTCAGCCTTCTCCTTTCTCACTTCAGAATTTATAAGGCTCAGCATGTGCTCAGGAATCTAAACAGCCTTGCGGACGCCGAAGCCAACCGGGGTGCACTTCTAAACAAAAACCAGCTTATTGTCAATGGAGGAAGCTCTTTTTGCCCAATCCCTTAAGGATAAGAAGACCATCTAGATCAGCAGTATTAAAGGAACCAAGCAGGAAAGGAAGATCAGAAGAGTGAATTTGATTATGCTTTGTAAGGCCCTGGCAGCCCATTTGCCAGTCTTTAGTTAAATTTTAACCGTTTTTGTAAAAAAAAAATAATGTCAATACCTCCCCTTCCAAAATAGCAATACAACTTAATGTTATCTTAATAATTCAATACATTACCAAAAGAGAGCATAAACATGCTTAAGCTCATTCCAAATTAACAAAGAACCTCAAGTTCGATTGTTCAAGTATATTGAGAAATTAACCAATACGATAAATATATTGAAAAAGCTACACCTAGACCATATAAAATTTAAAAGAATAGTATTTTTATGTCACTCTCCATTGCCCCAAAAATTGATTTTAAACTATTTCCACTTTCCCAATGTATGATAACTTAAAAAGTTACAATTACCAACCTAGGAATTCAAAAAAAGGCCCAATGTAAAGTGAATTAAAAAGTTACAATTACCCACATAAGAATTTTAAAAAGATGATTTTACAAATGACTTGTGATGTTACAATTACCAAAGTCGGGAATTACAATTACCAAAGAGATGTTACAATTACTTCGTCTACAATTTTTTTTAATCCCTACCAACCAACATAGCAACACAACCATTTGAGAGCCCTCCTCAACACACAAGGTAACATCACTCATAATGAGCGAGTAATCCGAGGACCTTAGAATAAATGAGGAAAGAAACTCTGGGCACGTGATGGAGCTATAGGAAAATAGTGTCTGGGATATTTCCTATCTATTTTACATGCAAACAACCAAGTAGAGTTGGAAACCCACACAGTGTTAGTTCACCTTTAGGCTAAACTTTACCCAAACTATCTATATTTCCAACAACCCTTTCTAAGTTTTGGGCGGAAACACTTATTTGGCTTCACTTTTTGTTATTTTTTGTTATTGGAGAAGAGATGGAGTCTACCTCTTGTGTTGTAGAATGCATTGGAGTCCCCAACTATGGCAACTCATTGGTTGTTGGTTTCCCTGTGCCTTAATTGCTATTAGGATTTACTAGAAGATAGGCATGAATTCCCTAGATTCCACATGAAAATGCCGTGTCATCTTAACTCAAGAAGGAGAAAAAGGAAGCACATTTTCGCAGAATATACCCTATCGTTTTAACTCCACTTAGAACACATGCATATAAGAACACATGCATACAAGACATTCAAGAAACTCAAAACTCATTCTTCACTGAGGGTTTTACAAATTCTTCATCTGTATTGCTACAGATTGTACAGTCGATGCTTTCCACTCTCACTAACAATTGTTCATTATCTGATAAGTATGAGGAGATGAGGAGAGCAATTTTTTCTCAGCAGCTTATTGGTCACTGAGAATCTATCCATAACAGCAATAATCTGACTCCTATAAAGGACCTAATCTCTTCAGCAAAACAACGGGTTTCTCTATGAGTGCAATGCCAAAATATATACAAATTTCCGAATAACAAAAAACTCGGGCTGGGTGATCATGTCTGGACTCAAAAGAGGGTTGGAATCCTTCAAATGTTCTAAAAGAGTGGAGAAGATAAAACCAGGCATTGACATAAATGTGAACTTTAAAGGACATCTGGGCACTATTTATTCTTACCTCCAGACAACTATATATCAAACTTCAAATTCGGAGTTAATCTTACCTACAAGGCTACAATTTTAATCATTATATGGTTTCAATTAAAGAATTAGAAACTTGTATCATTTTTCCTGCAAGAATGGGTTGATGATCCACTATATTCAACAACGCTTATGGAAGTAAATGAAGCTAGCTATATCCCACACTTACCTGGGATACTTCGGACCCATTTTTAGGTTATTTTCTTTAAAACATTATTTTGAGTGGAGAATTGATGGTTTACAAGTCCATTCAAACAATAGCATCCACCGAACAAATTCCCATGAATTCCACTCCAGGTCCTTCCTCAACTCATTTACATTTCTTGAATAGGATATAGAGAATTTTCACGTTGTAGAAATGACTCTCATAAAACATATGAACCTGAATGCGTGATAAGAAAACTATTGAGTTCATGTTCCCTGACATCATTTCTTAACTAAAGGACAAGCCCAATATGCTGCGATCACAAAAAAGTTCATTTAGATTGATATCCAAAGCAAAGGAGATGGTTGTCATAAAAACCTTAGACAATGTTTCTTTGCTACCATCTTGAAGCTGCCTCCAAAGGTATTGGAACTCAAACGATTTGAAGTTGTCTAGCCTTAATGCTCAATGCAATCTTATAAACTTAAACGATTTCTGGGAAATTTTACCGTGGGAATTCTCAATTTTAGTCGTTAATTTCTGATTTGTTCATTTATAAAATCCACTTTCATTCCCTATTTGTAGGCTGCTTATACATGGCTTTGTTCGGGCTTGCTAAAACTTGATTTTGTGGCTTTTTTGTCTTTCTGATATTCCTAAATTGGGAACTTCTTTACTCTAAGAAACCCCCCGAAAATTACATAAAAAGAGAATTCAGCAAGAATTTTAATGAAAATAGTTACAATAGACATAAATATCACATTCACCAAGCCATTTACAGGCTCGAATGGGGAGATTATTGATCATGCTTACGAGAGCTTGTTCTTGCGAGACAGTTGATTGAGCAAAAGTAGAGTCCCAAGCATAACAGTATTCCTTACAGTAAACCAGTTACAGTTCTGTGTTGTCTTAGCTGGCCCAACTCCCCTGCTGTTGTTGAGGACCTCTACTCTTCAATTATAGCTCTACTGCACAAGAATCTACCCCTAAGGAAGGACTGCAAAGAAGAACAAATACTATTCTTAGTAATATTGAAACAATATCACTTCTTAGTAATAACAAATGTAGAAATGACATGTGCCAGTTCCTAAACATAAATACTAAGACCCTTTTGAATGCAAAATAAGCTACTCACACTTAATAGCTGCACATACAAGACATTAGTTCCATCCTAGAGCATAGACCGGCTGCTGCCAATGTCATGACTCGTAATTTCAAACCAAACTAATTTTTTACGTGATTTTCTCTATAAACAGGGTCATCATCGGGGTGCATCAATGCATTTGTTTACTGCCAAACAAGACCACTAGTGGTTATCTATTTAACCAGCAAGTGACAAAATGGTGCAACTTCTTTTAAATTCAAATTACTACAGAACATAAGAGTGTGAAAAGGAATTTTAATTGAACAAATGGATACATATCATAAATTCATACTCTCCAATAGTGGAGATGTTGTAGATATCAGCATGCTATTCGAAAACACGGATCTTCCTAATCAGATAAATGGTCACATTTAACAGTCACAAATAGTGGAAATGTTGAGATCTCATCATGCTAACCCAAAACACAGATCTTCCTTCTTCCTGTTTTGTCGCAGCCTAGCTCTATGTCAAAATCACTTAATCTAATAGTAAATACTATTGAAACTCGAAAGCCTCTATAACTTGAGGTTGATTCTTGATATAATATGCCCTCAAGTATTACACTGTTAATAAAAGAAATCCGATTGCTCCAGTTTCACATGCATAAAATTGTACTGGGTGTGCTAAGCTTCCCAGCAGAAGAAAGGATTACAAGACTGTATAGATGTAATAAATATTCAAGAATATGAGAGCATGTTAGACCAAAAAGGAATACACAAATATTCCATCAAGAGAGCAGTTTACACTGAAATGAAATAGAATAGAGATTAAAAGCCTGAACAAAAAGACAAAAGAGGATAGCTAAAACAAAATCCCCTATAATCCAGTGCTTAAAGATCATAAAAACACAAGGGTTAACTAAGATTAGGCTTATGTTTTGAGGGTTTCTTCGAGTCTTGCTTCGGCTTTGAATCCAACAAGATTTTGAGAGAAAGAAATTGCTGAATCGCTTGTGATTTATTCCAGAAAGGTCGACGCATTACTATTTTGGTTGAAAAATAAATATCAGAATGTGTGTGTGTGTTTGCAGAGTAAGTAGATTGAGCGAAAGCAGTGGAGTAAATGAGTATGAGGAATATTGCGTACAAACCATTCTCTTTCAAGTAGCGACGAAAATCTTCTCTCGTAAGTTGGACGATATCCTCGTTTGTCAGCTCTTCACTGCCATTAAAAGAATCGGGCAGAAGATATGACAACCCCCAGACAAGCCTACAAGATTGACACTAACAACAAATTTGCAATAGAAATGAAATTGCACAGAATGAAAAACAAAGTACCTGTGTTTTTTTAGTTCTTTGGCTCTTTGAATCAAAATTCCTGCAACTAGAAACAATGCAACTTCTCTGTGCAAACCCACACAAAATAAATGTGACCAGTAAACGCCATTTATGCAGCAGGGAGGGGCGGTCGCCATGACAAGATGTTCAACCACCTCCTCCATGAATAGCAAGCTATCTAATAAATTCAGAATAAATGCCAAACCGAGAAAAAAACACTGCTCTTTCACAGGACGGGCTCTCCAGATATCGCCCACGGCACTCCAGAATCGCCGGACAACTGCGGTTCTGACAAATTCAACAATCACGGGAAAACCCATGAACAATGCTCATCCGTAAACACTAAAACTTGCAGGCAAAATGGGAGGACATAGCAGGGCAGCGACCGAAAACCTTTACCTCCAAAACATCCGTAAAACTTGAAAACACGCGGAGGACCAGCGGATCACGAAGGAGACACGCGGGGATGGGGGTAGTGCCAGGACCACCGGATCGTGAAGAGGACAAGCGGAGGAGCACGGTTGGTCGAATAGACGACGAAATGAACAGTGTTTTTTCGAACATGTTTGGAGAAAAATGCCTTACGACGTAATTATTTACTGATAGTACACTCGAGCAATAAATGGATAACTGAGAAAGGATCTCATTGGGATGAAGATGGGGTGATGGTATAATTCAAGTTCCTTTTAATGTGGACATATGAAAGGAGAGAAACACTTGCTTTCTTTGCAATAAAAGACCAAAACTTTCACAAACAATTTCCCCATATTGGACATTCTGAGCAAACCACCTGGTAATGTCTTCTTAACTATTTAGTGTTTAACTGCACTATCCTGGAAAGTCCACAAACTCCAAATTAATAAGGCCAAATGCCCAAAAATATTGTGCTGGGCAAAATATCATAGATGTGAATAGTGTTGTCACTGTTCGGAAATACATGAATATACTTCACCAATAGGCCATAAATTATGAATTCAAAGCAATATGAATCTATGCAAAACCCCGCCCCTCCATAGTGGTAAATTGGTAATAATTCATGGGAATATCATTTTTCAGTTGCCAAGCAACCAACAGATTTTATGGTAAATAAAACTTTTACTCAGTTTTTACATGTGAAGTGTAAATTATTTTGACTTGTTTTGGCCATTACATGCTTAATCAAGTAGTGTCCAATAGATGATTGTTTCAAACATGTATAATTTTGTTGTGGATTCTGGCTTAGAAACATTGTTGTTTGGAACTGCAAATCAAATATCATTTTGATGAGAATAAGCGTCTATGAGAGGATGTCAAAGCTTCAAAACATTAATTTTTAAACTATAATTTCAAAAAAATAAAAAATTGAACATTATGTGGTAACTGGAACATTCTTGAATTTGGCACAATTTACTTGCAATAATTTGC
The DNA here is from genome assembly GCA_001517045.1 of Pseudotsuga menziesii. Taxonomy (NCBI): domain Eukaryota; kingdom Viridiplantae; phylum Streptophyta; class Pinopsida; order Pinales; family Pinaceae; genus Pseudotsuga; species Pseudotsuga menziesii. The sequence continues at coordinate 449,992 of LPNX010525693.1, read as the reverse complement.
ATTGCACGGACGGATGCCAAAGACCGCAATTAAGACCCCTGAGAATTTACAAATACAGAATACTTAGTTAGCTTATAAAGATACTGAAACGCACCTGAAGTTCTTGCATTGCTGGCACTCGATTTTTTTTGTTGTAGGTGAAAGAGAATCAAGAAAACTAGATTGTTGTCTAGCAAGGAGACCCCTGAGAATTTACAAATACAGAATACTTTGTTAGCTTATAAAGATACTGAAACGCACCTGAAGTTCTTGCATTACTGACACTCGGTTTTTTACAGTAGGTGAAAGAGAATCAAGAAAACCATATTGTTGTCTGGCAAGGTGTTGCAGCTTATCCTACAGCACAGACAACAATACGTTGTGAATTGGAAATTTAGGTACAGACTACAAACATGTAAGCTCCACTTATTAATATTTGCACAACTATATTTACAAGACAAGCCATTAGAGTAGTTTTATATACCTCCAACGCATTGACCAAACCAGCACGGTCCTCAACACTTAGAGCTGACAACACAAATGTAAGCTAGTAAGAAAATATTATGGAAAGCTGACATGCCAAGGAAAAAATTGTGCAGAAACCAAAATTGTTTCTACAATATGTACAAGAAAACAATGCATTGATCCAAAAATGTACTAACAATTTTCTTTCCATGGTATTTTTCATAGAACAAGAAATAAATTAGAAAACTTTAATATCATATACAAAGAAAGTACAATGTGCTAGTGTAGAGCTACCCGTTAGAATTCTGCAAGCCCTTTGATCCTAGACACGCTCTCTCTCTCGATCAGGAACACTAAACTTAAAATAACAAGCAAAAATCTAACACCCACGCTCTATAATCTTGAGTGCCTAAAACAAAAGCTCTATTTCAGAGAAACTAGCATATATCCCATGCAGACAAAAATGAGAAATTAGAGCCTGTAGAAATCATGTTAAATAATTCCCATCTCTATAATTTTTCTCATCAAGCAAGCCACGACAAAACTACATCACAATAAACTCTCAAGCATTACCCATGCAGCAGAAAAATAGAAAAAACATTCACAAATCTAAAACCCAGTGCCTCTTCGTGATCAAAACAACAAAAATCAGGTCATACTATCCGGAAAATTATATGGAGTCCTAGCAAAACTGTAAAATGCCAAGAAGAACTCACACAAGCAACATATTCGCAGCCCTCAAAATTGCCTTCACCTGGAATTGGATCTAATTAATCAGATCTAGCAAACATTAAAAAATCCAGGGACCCTTCTCCAGATATCACAAATCCAACTTATATACACAACTGGAAATTTTTGGGAACTATCAATACAAATGGAGATCTGCTAAAAATTCTATCTGCAAAAGAGGACTCACTGAAATATAAACACGAAATCTTATGCAAGCTTATGAGTACTCCCAAAATTCCCAATGGAAGGCATCAAAGAAAACAGTAAAATAAAAAACCCCAATGAAATATCAGATTGAAAAAGGGGTCATAAATCGAATCTTGGTATCATTGTATCAGATATGGTTGTACAGAATATCTCCTAGCTTGTCGATGGATGGGCACTCGTGTTATTCTCCGAGATGTTGTTGAGCTACTCAACTACTTATTGAAGTATTTATTCTGGAACTCACCTTGTTTTTTCTTTGTACTGTCTTCCTAGCGCTTTACTGCTTGTTTAGTTTCCCCGTGGCTCCTAAAGCCTAAAATGAGATCAAACAATAAAAACAGTGTTTTATATAGATGATGAGATCGTTCCCCAGAAGTGAATTCTCTACAATCACATTAAGTTACCTTTCATGAGAAACTATAAGTTCATCAAGGTCTCTTGATTCTTCCATTTCATCCAAAAAGTCCACTCGTGAGTAATCAAGAACTTCGAACATGAGATAGTTCTGCAGATTTGTGACAAAATGGTTCATTTCATTTCTTATTGTTTGACATCATCTTAAAATGGCTATAAGTTGTTGCTTCCCACCAGCATCCCTAGTGGAATATATGCAAGCAATAGAGCAGGTTGGCTCCATAGTCTGCCATGTAGCGCTCTGAGCATGTTCCACACGTTTAAGCTTCCAAAGACAGTTAAAATTTTTAAGGTACCTAGCCATCACAGACTCTGTAAAATGGTATTCAGAGGATTTTTTGCATTATATTCTAGTGAGAAAACATCCCACCCACTGTGTCCACTATGGTGTGGCATCATCTTCACTCTCAATCTATCCAATATATCTAGGTCATCATATTGGTCATTGGAGGCACGAATTGCACTGTCTCCACTATGGTGTGGCATCATCTTCACTCTCAACCTATCCAATATATCTGGGTCATCATATTGGTCATTGGAGGCATGAATTGCACTATCCAGTAGCCCTGAAACCTTGAAGGAGCTTGTAACTCTCTCAGTGGTGGTCACTGGCATCCTTCCACCCCTTTGCCACATGTTTGCTTTAAATGCAGGGTAATGACGGGTTTGCAGTAGGAGAAAGAACCGCACAGAAACTTTGCTACTGGATTTATACCTACTCTTACATACTCGCTTTCTACTCTGCAAAGAACCAAAAGAACTCTTTTGATTCACCAGCTTTCGCCATAATCAGGAAAAAAAAATTCTACATGCAAATTAAGTTTAGAAAGCTTTTGAAAGAGGGTGGATAAATGGCTTGTTATAGAGGCTTGGGACTAAGATGGGCTACCAATGTGTCAATTTCGGCTACCACCTTGATCACTACCTAGGATTTTCTTAAGCGTTTGTCTACTAAGCCACAAAAATATTTGTCATAAACCACATCAGAGAATGCATATTGATGAGAAATCCATTAGAAGATTTGAGCAAAAAGACATAATCGATCACATCTTCTAGAATTTCAGTTATTAGAGAATATGATTTGTTGAAATGCGTTGGCTTACATTTGAGACTCATTGTTACACTATTGTTTTTAAGTCATGTTCATTAAAAATTATAGTGATACATGAACGATGGTTGTATACACTAAAAAGAGTCTGGTTGTTAGTCCAGCTTAGTCACCGGTGAGCCAAGGTCGTGTTGGCCGATATCTGTTTGAATTTATTAGTGTAGCAAAGCATATAAAGTGATCTGTCCGGGATATTTCAAACGACACAGAGACATGCTTAACCAGATATGACACTGTGATAACAGCCTGCAAAAATACAAGAAAAATATATCACGACGCACAAACATGTACAAGGAGACCTGCTACATATACCTGGAGCCTTGAAACTTCAAAACCCTCAAAGGGTTTCATGGCAAGAGATTTCTTAGAGCAGTTTTGATCCGATGGCCTCCACCTCAAGAGTCCTGCCTATTTCGGGCATAACCATTGCTTTGTCGATGTCAGATCCCTCTCCAAACTGGGGAACTCGGTCACCAACAGAGACAACTCTAGCCATAGGAAGGCAATTCCACTAGGCAGGATGAAATCATTGACAACTATAATAAAATGTTGTCCCAGATCAGGTTCCTACAAGCCATGCAAGGGCCAAAAATCATGGCCCTGAAGGAGGCTTCAATGTGACACTACAGCAACAATTTCCGCCAGAGAAAACATTCTTCCCTGTTGCTCTTTCTAGCCAGCAGGTCCTCAGAATAAATGCCAAACCGAGAAAAAAACACTGGTTTTTCATAGGACGGGCTCTCCAAATATCGCCCACGACGCTCCAGAACCGCCGGACAACTGCGGTTCTAACAAACTCAACAGTCATGGCAAAGCCCATGAACAATGAAACTTGCAGGCGAAATGGGCAGTTCTGACAAACTCAACAGTCACGGCAAAGCCCACGAACAATGAAACTTGCAGGACAGAGCAGGGCAGCGACCGAAAACCTTTACCTCAACCTGAAAACACGCGGAGGACCAGCGGATCGTGAAGAGGACAAGCGGAGAACCACCGGATCATGAAGAGGACACGCAGAGGAGAAAGGTTGGCCGAATAAACGACGAAAGGAACAGTGTTTTTCCAAACATGTTCGGAGAAAAATGCCTTACGGCGTAATAAGTTGAAATAGTGGGAATCATTTCTAAATAAGGTGAAATAGTGAGAATCATTTCTAAATAAGTTGAAATAGCAGGAACAGGTGAATGCATCTAATTCAATAGGTATACATGTTAATAAAATTGTGATTGTTAATTTTAAGGTTTATGGGTTTCGCTTGAAGTTAGTTTAGCCTCATTTAATGCATATTTACTATAAGACAATTAATATTTATTTGTAACATAATTTTGTTTTCTATCATTTAATTTTATAGACATAAATTAAATTGTTGTTGATTGTTGTTATTACAATTTCTCATTTCAATGTGTTATAGAAAGAGTTCCTTTCTTGGTGTCTTCTTGGTTCCTTGTTGTTTGAGGTAATTAGCATCTACTAGGATGTTATATCTAGCAATATCTTTGATTTTGAATTTGTCTAAAGGATTCTCACAATCTTTAGATTTCTAATTTGAGGATGTTATGACAGTCATTGCTTCGCCTCTTATGCATCATTAGAGTGTATAACTTGGTGATCTCATGGATAATTTGGAGGCTATATAAAGCCTTGAGAGTGTTGCATTTGCACTAACTATTTGTGCTTCTATGCCTTCTAGCTATTCCTATTGGATGGTTAATTTCTTTCCTCGGAGCTTCATTGAAGATGGAGAACACATTTTCATAGGTTTGGCAAACTTGGGACTCTTTTCCATCTCATTCTTGTAGCTGATACAACCTCCTTCGGTTCGAAGTTTTAAGAGCAACCATATTTATTTGGAGCTATTCATGCTTCATTTGAATCAAATTTTGGTTTGAAGATCATGGCTCTAACACCTCATCAAGTCTCTTTTGGACTTGGCACTGTAGTTGGTTCAGCGATCCAGATGGAAATCGGTGGCCACCCACCTATTCCATTGGCTCAAAGCAATTGTCCATTGTGGCAGTTTCCTAGTTATTTTTCTATGATTTTTCGGGTCCCAAACTTCTGGATTCGTTTTGAGGCCCTAAACGACTTTTCTTGGCATCAAAACTCCAACAAACAACAGTTTGTTTCAAACTCAATTTTCAAAGTGGTCCTCGGATAGAGATTTCCAACGAGCTATCAAGCACCCAAATCGGAGATCGTATGCAAAAGTTAGGACCCCGGGAAGTAGACTATTCAACTTACCACCTTAGGGCTGCAAACTTTATGACAGTTCAACTTCTAGGGTTATGTTTTGGAATTTTTTGGTTCTCGCCCTCGTCCTTATTATAAATAGGCCCCTTTGGCCTCATTTTGTATTCAACTTTGCATGGATGAGCATAGCAGTCACATCTCTTCTTAGAGATAACCACTGCCATTCTAGCTATTGTATTACAGTCTATACTATTTCCACCATTTAATAGAATATGTTTTTACTGTATCTTTGTTATCTTTGCAAAATGTTTGTGACTATGATTCTGTATTTGTTCTTTCATTTCATTGCCACATAAATTCGGATCAGTGGTATCAGAGCAATCTGCCCTTTGATTGTTTCTTGACGCATGTCCTCGACGAGGTTCGGGTATAGAGAGTTTGTATCGAACTAGTTTCACCTGATCACTCTCGCCATCCCAAACGACCTCCCACGGCGAAAGAAAGAGAGACGACGAAGCAAGAGATCTTATCAAGTCGTTACTCGAGGAAGCCCTCGAGCGACAGAGGAACGAGATGATGGATAGCTTCGCCCAAATCCTTCTACGAATGCCGACAGCAGCAAGTACATCTTCAACGAGCAGTCGATTCTGGGATGCAACTCCCTTTAAGGTACAAGCTAACTTCGATATTCCTTTATTTGAAGACCAGATTGATGCATATTCCCTAGATAATTGGTTGAATGTTCTAGAATGGTATTTCTATGTCCACAATTTCTTCGATAGGGAAGAGATCACCTTTTATCTCCTTAAGGAAGTCCCCATGTCCAAAATTGGTGGCTTCCTTATTGGGAGAAAAACTCATCAGACGAGTCTGGAATGTTTGAGACAAATCCCACTTGGGGATATTTCATAGATCTCATCAAGCAACAATATTATCCTATGGGAAACTATGATGACCAGTACACCAAATGGACCATCCTGTGACAAGAGAGGGACCAGACAGTGTCGGAGTACACCAACAACTTTCATACTTTGCACACAAAGCTGGGTATCAAGGACTCCAAGCGGCACTTGATACCAAAATATCGCAATGGTCTACATCGATACATTCGAACTAAGATGGACTTCCTCGACATTTCTTCACTTGGATCTTCTTATATGTATGTTGTCAAAATCGAGGAGAAATTTCGGCAAAAAAACAAGTGAGACTCTGGGCCTATGAACCCACCGCAAAAGCAAGGCAAGGGAAACCCTGGCCCGCAAAACACAAGACAAGGAAAGGACAACTAGTCCCCGCCACAAGAAAAGAAGGGGAATGGAAATACAAAGAAGGACACTGGGAAGTGGTGCATATTTCATAAAATCCCTTGTCACAACATTGATGAATGTCGTACAAAGCAGTCATTGGTGCCCGAGATCAAATATTCAGAATCATATCTCGATTTTGATTCAAAACCCAATGCCAAAACCGCAGACCATGGGAGTAGATCATTAATGCAGACCCCACTGCCACTGTTGCTATCGCACATATTCAAATAGAGGAGCCTGAAGAGTGAGAGGCAGAGGAGCGCCTCTTCCACTCGCAAATGTGGGTGAAGGGAATGTCTCTACATTTTATTGTTGACAACGACAGCCAAAAGAACCTAATCTTAGCAGAAGTCGTCAAGAGATTAGAGATTTCGACAACAACACACCTGCAACCCTACCACATCAGTTGGCTAAGCCAAGGACGAGGTATCCGCATTACTCAACAATGCCTTCTACCATGTGGCATCAAGCCTTTCAAAGACGAGGTATTGTGTGATGTGGTCCCACTTGAAGTCTGTGATGTTCTTTTAGGACAACCATATATGTGGAAGCGTCATGATGGATATGAGTCACGATCTCGCACTGTCATAGTTACTTTGGGAGGAACTCTCTATCAGATACCAGAGACAGTTGCACCTAACGCAGTCTCGCAAGGTAGGAAGATAAGCTCCCACATCAGGAAATTATTCCTCTTCACAAATGTGTCTGAAGGAGAACATTAGATCACCTCCACACCCTCAACACAGGGTATCTATGATCATCAGACACATGAAGAAAACAGAGTCATTGTTTCCTCATCCATACGAGTACCTCTACGATGCAAGACCACGCATTCAAGTTTCTTTTCCAAAAACAAATCATCCATACAGTAATTACATCCCTCTCAGGATGCCAAAGAAAAACATCATCTTCACTTCGGCAAATGTCACACCAGGAGATCAACTCAACACACAGTTCGATATATGATACGGGATTCGACGCAATGGAGACAATTTCTTCCTAAGGAGGGAGGATTGATCTAGATGGAAAATAGTGGCCACCCACCTATTTCACTGGCTCAAAACAATTGTCCATTGTGGTAGTTTCCTAGTTACTTTTCTATAGTTTATCAGGTCCCAAACTTCCAGATCCGTTTTGAGGCCCTAAACGACGTTTTTTTGGCATCAAACCTCCAACAAATATGAGTATGTTTTGGGATTAAAATTCACTATCAAAGGGTGTAGTCCTCATATAGACCTTTCCAACGATCTATCGAGTGCCCAAATCGAAGATCGTATGCAAAAGTTGGGACCCTGGGAAGTTGACTGTTCAACTTACCACCTTGGGGCCACAAACTTTATGATGGTTCATCTTCTAGGGTTATGTTTTGGATTTTTGGGGTTCTCTCCCTTGTCCTTATTATAAATAAGCACCTTTGGCCTCATTTTGTATTCAACTTTTCACAGATGAGCGTAGCAGTCACATCTCTTCTTAGAGGTAGTCACTGCCATTCTAACTATCGCATTACAGTCTGTTCTATTTCTGCCATTTAATATAATATGTGTTTACTGTATCTTTGTTATCTTTGCAAAATGTTTGTGATGATGATTCTATATCAGTTCCTTCATTTCGTTCACACATAAATCCAGATCATTCAAAGTTCAAGTCTAAAGAGCACCTCCTTTCATTCTATTATCATAAGATCTTAGTTGCTCTACAAGGTTCCATTTTCCATCATGCAACTGTCTATGTCTCTGATCAATTTGAGCATGCACACTCCTCTTTTTACCAAGGAGAAGAATCCTCCAAACATATGATCAAGTTAACGCCTACTTGAGTTTGGAGCAACATTAAGTTTTGGTGTGCACATATCCAATTTTTATTGAGAGTTGTGTTCCCATGAGGTTTTCCATGTTTCCTCAGTTTACATGGACAGATAAGCCTTTGTTGCTTGGACCCTAATCATATTTTATTCTCATAAAGTCAGGTTTAAGGGTGGGTGTTGGAATATTAAAAACCCGCTCCATACTAGGGGTATATTTCATTAGTCATTTTGACTAATTTGCTAGTGTTGACTAGGTAGTTGGCCACCTTTAACCACCTTTTGGCCCACACTCGTTATGATTAGCCTCTGAATTGCACTTGGATAAATTCTGGATAGATCTTGTCTACTTTTTCATTGTTTTGGAATAGTAAGGGCGCATTCATGCTGTAGATTACTTTACTCATGATTTTCAGTGGATAAAGATAAAGCTAGTTAACTAGCAACTGCTATCTTTTGTGGCCAACACATCCTGCATGATTTTGTCTCCATTTTCCATGATTAGATTACCTTTTCATCCCACATCACTCATGCTTTATCCAATTCGTGATCTTTTGGTGTGATTTGGAAAGTGTTTTTGTCACCTTAGAGGGTTTTCACATTTTTAGTAAGCTTGTTTATGAGCTCAAGGTTTTTCGCATTTTTAATAAACTTGCTTTATGAGCTTTTTGAGTTGCCTCTTTGGCATTCGTTTTTCTCTCTTAAGAGTGTATTAATATTCTACACAGATTATTCATTAATACAATGTAATTTTATCCACTTGAGCATTTTTTAACAGTAGAATTCTCTCAGTGAAATCTTAATTTTATCCACTTAAGCATTTTTTAATAGTAGAATTCTCTTAGTGAAATCTTGATCACTTTTGTAAATTCTACTAAGGCCTCACTTGTCATTTTGGGGACTGCATGCTTTTCTTTGCTCCATCTAGTATGCTTCAACTACTAAGTTGAATACATAGGTAGAATCAATTGCATAATCAACAGGTAGATTACTTCTCGTGGTGATGTAGCTGGTGTTACTGCAGCTTGGAAGAACTTATTGATTAAACTATAGAGAAATGGTGTTACTGCTGCTTGGAAGAACTAATTGATTTAGCTATAGAGAATTGATCTCCTGATGTAGTTGACCGTACTGCTATAGAGATCCCATCTCATGTTGATGTAGTTGAGTGTCCTGTTGCTTGGAAGAACTTCTATTGGAGCTATTGGTTTCCCACATGAAGGGGACTACTTGAGATTGCTCATAAGAACTTCGTCTACGCATCTCTTTGTGCAGCTCTGCCAATAATCATTGTCCATGAAGCTAGCCACAAGAAATTCTCCAGTCAATCTTGGAGAACCTACCACATATGTATCCTTCTCCTTTCTATAATTTTCATTGTTATTGAATTCAATTAGAATGAAAATAGAACTTCATAAGGAAACAAAAAAACTAAAAGTTACCTTCATTTAGCTGGACTTCCTCATATGCCCTCCTATTTGCTTATCCACATATGTCCTCCGGTTTACTTCCTCATATGCCCTCCTAGTTTCTTATATGCATATGTCCTCCTATTTACTGGTGCCAGAGAGGATAAGAGGCAATAAACGATGTAGGTTTCGCCCATGGTTTCCTATTTCCCACTTCCAATTGGGTTGGTTCTTGCTTTTGATGGATGTGCCTGTGTTATTGGACCTTACCTTACTGACCATCATCAGTTATTAAGGCTTTAGGAACATAAACTGCCTATATAAAATAGAGGTGCTTAACCTAAGAATTATTTAAGATAACTAGCTAGCTAGGTAGCGATTCCACTGGCATTTACAAACATGATAGAAGATATTTCTTCCTGTAAGACTGGAAAACAAAGAGCTCATTAATCACTCAAGCATGCAGTAGTTAGGAGTTTCAATAATAATATCAATTTCCATATAGACACAATAGAAGGCAAAATGAAACGAAACATGATGAAGAAAAGTTGGCATTGTCAATTTGCTATTGTGAAGTGCATTCTATGGGAGTGCCCCTAAGATATCTTTCCAAGTGAGCCCTGGTCTTCTTCACTTTTTCCGAACAAATTCTTTATATCATTTTATAAATTATGTGCTTGATCTCCGAATACAATCTCTAAAGTTGAGTGTGTTAGATTGTGCACCAACTACCACATGCACCAATGAAGGGTTGAAAATGAATAAATGATCACTATAATGCACACCAATCACTCCATACAATCAAACTTAGATGAATCAGTGAATTCATTTATAGTATATGAACATCTTGATCAACAAATAAAGACTCCACAATACGAAGGATTGCTATGATTTTGACGGATATGCCACTACCCGTTATGGCATATCCCATTACGTATATATCTGCTTAAATAACTTTTTAAAGTCATTGTAATTTGATACTTGGATCATAAGCATTGGATCATAAATTACAAGTTATATAAAAGGTATGGCTACACATAGCTTTGGTCTAACACCATATAGAGCTTTTTAAATTGTAAGCAAAGGAGAGGCCTTACTTTTAAATTGGATTTAATGTGATGCAAAATAAAATATTAAGATTGTTTTTAATCAGAATTATTATTATCTTTTAAAATTTATTTAATTACATTCACATGTAATTAAATACAAATAGCTAAAATTGTCAAATTTGTAATATATGTAGATTAAAAAATAACTATTATAAAATAAAAATAAAAATAGTGTTGTGTGTAACTTAAATACAAATAGAAAATACATATATCTTAAATTTTACATTCCAACAAATATTGATTGAATGTAATATTTTAGAAAACTAAAATTAAAGTATTAAAATATATTCAATAAATTTGACAAACATAAATACAATTAGGAAATGGATATATTCGAAAAATATTACTGAATATAATGTTTTACAAAACTAAAAATAAGTAATAATAATGGATGAAGGTATTGCTCATATGATAAATATTTTTTATACTTTTTTTTCTAATTATCAACTCATATAATCAAAGTTGAGATTCCTAACAAAAATCAAGCACATACAGACATATATATAAACAATCTTTGATAATGATAAAAAATACTTGTTTATTAACAACCCACTATTTTTTAACAAGAATTGATATAAGTATGTATTAAAAAAGGCTATGGAAATTTGAATCAACATCAAGGTACAACTTCTAGGATTTTCCATTTTGACTTGCAAAACAAAACGCCTCCCAACAAAGATACTGTAGGAGATTAACCGACTCTGCCTCTTACACTTTGGTTCCCTCTTAGATTCTTGGGAACATGAATAAATTTTGACAAACTACTTGCATAATAGAATTGAGAAACAATACATGGCTAAATAAGATTGCAAGATTTACTTATTGTTGTCACCGACTACATGGCTGGAGCATCTTTCTTTTTCTTGACCATTGTTGTCCATGATTCCATCTTATTAGGATCTGAAGGTTCTGGATTTAAAACCTCCTCCTCCACTTGGTATGCCTAGTGCCATGAACTCTGCAAAGTGGGATGTGAATCCTCTTTCGAGACCTCAGAGTTTCTTGCCTTGATGGTATTGCTATCACTCCCTGCAGTTTGTAAAGCTTGGTCCTGTTGTTTAGATGCTAAGGCTTGAGGCGCTTGTTCTTGCTGTTTAGATAGTTCTTCATTTGGATGGAGCTTGTTGATTCCTCTTTATCTGGATCAAAAGCTCCTTTGAGGAGACTTAGGTCTAAATATTTTACAAAAAGAATAAACCAGTGTTCTCTCTATGTACCCTCCCACACTATGGGTTTGTGATGGGGCATCTTAGAGCCTATTTTTTCTTAAATGTTTTGGTGCAATCATTGAATGGCCTATTTCATAATAGGATCTACACTTGGACAAGATCAATGGAGCAACCTTTTTACATTGATATCAAAGGGGGATAATTGCAGACAAGGGAATGATATTTGCAGACAAGGGGATTTTCTACATAATTATTTGATATTTCATTCAGGGTTGCCATTAATGACAAAGTGGGAGATTGTTGGAAATATTGTTATCATTGATATCACAGACGAGGAGAGACTGATAATGTCCAAGATGAAGATTACAAAAATGCAGATTGTTAGAAATATTGTGTCATGCCATGTCTTTGAAGGATTTTTTTATGAATAACTGGCTTAGAGGGAGTGCCATATACCATTGGAAAGGTCTCATAACAATTTTTCAACCATATATTATGCACTTCCATTTGAACTAGTTATTCACAAAAGAAATGCCTTCAAATATAGGGTATCCAAACTTGGCATCAATGACACAATATTTCCAATAATCTTCATCTTGGACATCTTTAGTCTCACCTTGTATTTGACATCAATGACAACAACGTTTTGAACAATCTCCCCCTTTATCATTTATGACAACCCTTAGTAAAATCTGCAACAATCCTCTAGTAACTCTCCCTGTCTGCAACTCTCCTTTTGTTTGCAACACTCCTTTTGTATCTCCTTTTGTGTGCCATATACCATTGGAAAGGTCTCATAACAATTTTTTCAACCATATATTATTCACTTCCATTTGAACTAGTTATTCATAGAAAAAATGTTTTCAAATATAGGGTATCCAAACTTGGCATCAATGACACATTATTTCCAACAATCTTCATCTTGGACATCTTTAGTCTCACATCGTATTTGACATCAATGACAACAATATTTCCAACAATCTCCCCCTTTATCATTTATGACAACCCTTAGTAAAATCTGCAACAATCCTCTAGTAAATCTCCATGTCTGCAACTCTCCTTTTGTCTACAATTCTTTCCCTATATGCAATTCTCCCCCTTTGACATCAATGGCAAGGGGTTGCTTCCCTTGGGCTTGTGATTTTCCTCAAGCACTTAGTGGTGAGAGGAGAAGGATATCACTCCTAGCTTCTTCTTCTTGTTTTTTTGACTTCATTGACTGTGTATACATTATTTGAGGTTATGATTACATTTGCCACTAATCTTCTTGAATCTACTTTCATTATCTCACACCCTTTAGAATTAAATGTGAGATTATAACCTTGATCACACATTTGACTAACACTTGGAATATTATGTTTTAGTCCTTTAACTTACAAGACATTCTATGTCTTAGTCTCTCCATTATCAAGATTAATGGTAGCTTTTCCAACTATCTTTGCAAAAGCACTATCTATGAAATTATGAATCACAAGAGATCATCAGGATGAAAAATACATTAAAGTGAAGATTTATGAAGAATGATGAATTGCAGTGTAAAAACTGATAAAAATGCACTATGAAAATAAGCAAAGAAGAAACACTCAATTGACAACAATAATTGGTAATAGTATTCATTAATCTATGTATGAACAATACCTAATACAAAGAAGGAATTTTGAATATCCCAAGAGTGATTTGAATCCCTAACTAAGACATGACTATCATAGGAAAAATCACCACTATAGGCATCATTAGTGCAACTCTAGACAATTGAATTAATTAACAATCAGTTAATTGATTATGGTAGGTGAGTATACAAAATCCCATGCAAAGTGGCGAATTAGGAGGCTTGGATTGCTGAAAGTGGCCATCGGAGCTTGAATCCACTCAGGTAAGGATGAACTGAAGGTGAGATTCCCATAACACTAAGTGGGCTCCTAAAATCTAGGGATTGATCTCCAAAGTTCCTAAACTCATGCATGAGGGTGCATTAAGTGGCTAGTAGGACCCACATAACATCTGCAGAACACTAGGAAAGTGATACATCATCCTAAACGAGGAAACTTACAAAATAACTAAGGTGGACAAGGGAGGATTATTAAATAATCCTAACATTATCCCCAAAAGTAACACCACCTCCTTTTCTTCTTTCAAGGTGAGGAACTTGTTTTGTCTCCTATCATGTGTTTTGAACATCCACTATCAACGTACCATTGGTTTCCTTTCTCTTGAGCATAGAGTGCAAGTCTACATTCTTCCTTCTTATGTTCTTCTTCCTTTTTCTTCTTTCTTCAAATCTATGCATATTTTTCTTTATGTTTGGCAAGGACATCTTCATTCTTGTTTTGTTTTGAGGATCCTGCTTTGTTGCTTCTACATTAACATGTTACATACCCATAGTTATTACAGTTATAGCATTCAATATCACATAGGGGGGAGGGATTAATTGTAGCTTCTGTCGGTAAATCAACAAGAACTTATGGTTTTGTTGCTCACATAATCATCTTTTGAGGTTTCATAAGGACCTATATTTCTATTTCTCTCATGATCATGTCTTGCATAAGCTCTATAATCTATCGCTTTATGACCAAAATGCCTACATGAAAAATAGTATCTAAAGAAGATATTTTGGTATTGATGTGTGAAAAGTATTCTTGGTGGAACAACTCTTATGAACTCATTTGTCATGTACCCAGTGTCCTCATAGTGCCCTTAAGGCCATCAGATACTCGTTTTGCTTACTAAATTCGTCTTTGATATGCAATTTCATTTTCCTCTTGAATTCAATTAAACATGTATAGCTAAAATAGTTATGTGTATACTCACTCTTAAAACATATATAAAAGATATATCAGTTATTACAAACAAAAGCAAATACCATCCATTTATACATAGATGGAAACTTCTCTAAAAATATAACCAACTGACTGCAGATCGAGGATGTTCCTCCCAATTGCAGGCTCTGTCAAGCCATGTTTTTCCTTGACAGACCACTCTTGAGTTGGGGATATCAATCCAAAAGAAGCTACCAAGTTTTTTGCTACATCTATTCCCATTCATGGTTCTTATTACAACTCCCATCTACAATACCAAGTGGGTGGTATGATTGATGGTGGTCTAGTGGCATTGGGGGTTCAGATCCGATAGTCTGGGAGAGAATGAATGGAAAAATGGTCTAGGTTTCCATAATTATATGCATGTGGATAACTATACACGAGGCATGAAAGGTGATAGAAACTAGAAAAGTGGCATACATGGGGTTGGCCACATTTTTTCCCTCTAATCCCAGGCTTAACATGATTAAGCCAAGGTTATGGTTAATTAACTTTAATAAATATGGGTTAGTAAAGTATAGGATAAAAAGGAGTAAATAAAGGTAGTGAATTAAATGATAAGTCACTAGGGTCATTTCTCTTCTAACTGTCTCTCACTCCCCCTCTTGTGGAATAATATACCCCTCTCTCTTCTTCATCCTTCTTGGTTTGTAGTAGTCATGTGTTTTTATGTTAACTATAAATGTACATCAATTAGTAATTTTGATGGAAATAGCCATTTCCATCATAATTACACAATTACATTATGGGGTCAAAAACGGGGTGTTACTTTCCCCTCACTATTAACACCAAAATTTGTCCACCTTGCATATCACCCAACCTTTTCAAACCTATATCTCATTAACCATATTTTATTTATGTGACATGGACCTTGAATTATCCAAAATACCTAAGTCGAGAATAAAAGGTTATTTTAAATCTTAAATTGACTCATTAAAATCCAAAAAACTATGAGTCATGTTGCCAAAAATGATATTTTGGATACTTTCCTTTTCACAAAAAGGAAACTTGGCACTTGCCAAAAAATGTGGATAAGGATCCCAAAAATCAAGGAGAAAGAAAAGGAAGCTCCAAAAAATCAATAAACCGAAAAAAGAAAAATATCAATTTGATCTTTATCCCTCCATCCTACATACGGTGCCTATATATTGATAATGAAGGTCCCTCTTTTACATGCAAATTCTCCACTCATTGCCTACACCGTTACTATACCAAAATCTCCATTTGATATTTGAAACTCTCTTGAGCATTCACATTTCACCTTTGTTGGATATTTGCACCTTGTGACGAGTAGCTGGAGACCACCAGATTATTAAGAGACCAAGAGCACGCTTCTTCAAAAAGATGCAGGGGGGCCCATTACTGCTACTCTGAGGTAACCCTTAGTCCATGTATAACCTATTCATTTGAAAATAAAAAATCATTCTTTGGTCTGTTCAATGTATGTGCCAAAGAGTGAATCCAATGCTAGTTTAGATTTACTTTATTGTTTTTAATTTTGGTTATCCGCATGCTTAGAGTAGTTTCGATTTATATTTATTAGTTTTTAAAGTTTCCCTTCTTGAACTACTACTAAGGTTTCCAAATATATTAGTGAGGTACCTTTTGACACATTCTGGTTTGCAAAAACTAGTTATAATCTTGGCCACTTGTTACAGAAATTGAGATTAAGACCAAATTGGTTTTCAAATCTTTCATAATACAATATATGCCCTTAAAATTGAGATTAAGACCAACCTTTCAAATATGATCACCATTAGCATCTACCTAAAATTTAATATGGAGAAGTTGAAACTCTTTAAACCATTGATGGTAAGTGACAAAGAGAATAAAGCCAAAATTCTGAATATGACCTCAACCAATAATAATGTGAAGAAGTTAAAACTCTCTTATTTATTTATTGATGGTCTATGATAAAAACAAATTTTAAATATGACTTTTTACATATTAAGACAACATTCTTCTAATATGAATGTGAAGAAGTTGAAAATTTTTGAATCATTTATGATAGATGATAAAGAGGATTATAAAAAAAATTAAATATGATTCCTTAAATTTTAGGGATGATTTTTTTAATAGAAATTGGAAATAGCTATTGTATTAAAATGGTCGTGCACAACCATCCATATACAAAAAAGGTTGTATTCTAATTGTTAAAATTGCTTGAGGGGGAATCCTTATTACATAAGCTACTATATACTAGCGAAATTTCCCCATGGGTTTCCCATCCTTGTCAAAAACTTGAGTGGAGTATACTCGAACAAAATGATTACACAAAAATTTGCAGAAAAAAAATACAAAATAAACTGTATAAAGGAAGACATTATGTTATTCATGCTTTTGTGGGAAGCCATAAACCGGTTGGATGACTGAAACTTCTTCCATAGGGAAAACATATTCATAAGGGGACTCTTGGAAATGTCTGCACTGATTCAGATTATCCATTCTGTTTAGCTCCGTCTTAATTTCTTCCACCGAGGCCAAGAGTTCCCTCAAATTTCCCTCCAAATCTTCAATGCGATAATCCAAGCAGGAAAGCTGCAGCAAGTTGTATTTGACATCCTCATATACAAATATAGTCTCCTGAAGACCTCTACTACTAGTTTTGAAGACCCTCCTTAGGTTTTTCTTGAAATATTCCATGCTTCCCTTGACAATTGAAAACACCTCAATTCAGGTTGCCATGGTATCGACTGAAATTTCTAAAGGATCGTCGGTCGTCTTCTCTCTACTATCTTGAGAACCACAATTGGCCACAAGAGAAGAAGGTGTTTAGAAAGAAAGGGATTGGAAATAATGGTAGAAGGAAATTTATCTGGTCTGATTCCGAAAGGAAGGGTCATCTTAAATGTTGATGTGGAAGGAATAACCATCCTTAGACTTGATCCCATAATTCTGAAAGGAAGGATCGTCTTAAATATTGATGTGGAAGGACTAACCATACTTAAAATTGATCCCGTAATTCTGAAAGGAAGGATCATCTTAAATGTTGTTGTGGAAGGACTAACCATACTTAGACTTGATCTCCTAATTCAAGAAGGAAGGATCGTCTTAAATGTTGATGAGGAAGGACTAATCATCGTTAGACTTGATCTCGTAATTCTGATCAAAGGAAGGATCATCTTAAATACTGATGAAGTAATGGACTTGATCTCGTAATTCTGAAAGGAAGGATCATCCAGAATGTTGGTAGTGGACTTGATCCCATAATTCTGAAAGGAATGATCATCCAGAATGTTGGTAGTGGAATTGATCTCGTAATTACAAAAGGATGGATCATCCAGAATGTTAGTAGACGACTTGATTCTGTAATTCTGAAAGGAAGGATCATCCAAAATGTTGATAGTGGACTTGATCCCGTAATTCCAAAACAAAGGATTGTCCATAATGTCAGTAGAGGACTTGATCCCGTAATTTCGAAAGTGAGGATCGTCCTGAATGTTAGTAGTGGACTTGATCCAGTAATTATGAAAGGAAGGATCATCTAGGATGTCAGTGATGGACTTGATCTTGTAATTCCAAAAGGAAGGATTGTTCTGTGTATGTATGCGTTAACAATGATTTAGTGCCGGTAGCTTTGAAAGACTTGATCCTGTAATTCTGAAATGAAGGATTGTCTGAGTACCACATATGTGTTGTCCATGATCCGATAATTCCAAAAGGAAGGATCATGTTGGTTATTGTTATACCTACCATATTATATGTTGTTGCTCCAGCCTTGAGATGTTGATGATGATGTCACAAGGTGGTGTTGTTATTCCAACTTTATGTTGATGAGCCAGCCTTGTGTTGTCGATGCTAGTGATGTATCAGTTGTTATGTAGATGATAATGTTCCAGCAGATGATGATGATGTTCCAAGTACATGTTGTTGATTATGTTTTAGTTCCATTCTGCATATGATGATGTTCCAATGGCTGATGATGATGCTCGAGTTCCATATTGCATATGATGATGCTCCAGCTCCATGTTGATGTGATCCAGTTCCATGTTGCAGATGATGACGCCCCAATTCCATGTTGAAAATGATGTTAATTTAGCTCTATACTGAAGATGTTGATGATGTTACTTCATCTCAGTATTGAAGATGATGATAATGTTACTTTAGCTCTATACTAAAGATGTTGACACTCCAGCTCTGTGTTAAAGATGATGATGATGTTCAAAAATTCGAATGATCTATAGATGTACTAGATGATGTTGATGATGCCTCCTCTCTCTCTCTCTCTCCTTCTGATGATCTATAGATGTACCAAATGATGTTCCAAAAGATGATGTTGATGATTCCTCCTCTCTCTCTCTCTCTCTCTCTCTCTCTCCTTCCAATGATGTTGTGTCGAGCCACACCAGTTGTTGTTGTTGTTAGTAGAATACCCTTCCTGTTAAGGGGGAGTGTTCAAATAATGTAACTTCGAAGAATATTCTACTTGTACTTCACATTATTATTATTCCTCCTTTAGAAGATGTTACTGATGTAAAAGGTCATGTGAATATCATGAGGTAAACCCTGAGTTGTAAATCGGGTCAATAAAACCTAGAAAAGATTATTATAATTATTATTGTGAAGTGTACCTAGGTAGGTTGGCCCTTCCAGTTAGGTAGGTCGGCCCAATTAGGTAAAATGTCATTTGGGAAGTTTAGTATAAATAGGGAGGAGCCCTCCCTCATTTATACATACACACTCACACTTGTATTGCGTAAGAGAGAGAAAGAAGGAGAGATAGAGAAGGAAAAGGACTAGTGTATTTGGTTTCTTATCTCTTATGCTTGGGGTTTGGTCGCTCACTTGATGAGACCTTGTTCTTTGCTCTTTGCATACTGGTAATCTATATTGAGGAAGTTTTGCTGGGTTTTTCCCTTTAGGGTTTCCCAAGGTAAATTGTTTTGTACCTTGTGATTATGTTTCTTTCAGTGATCCTCTTTATGTTGTTATTATGAAAATGTATTAAATGCTATTCAAGTTAGAAATTAAGCTATCACAACATAGAAAACTTAACATGGTATTAGATCTATCCTGAAAAGAGCATCTTTCATGAGGTAAATCTCTCTCCTTCTCCAGACAAGGAAATTAAGGTTTTCTAATAAAGTGGAACTTTTTAGTGAAAGTGACATAAGGAAGTGTTCCCCTCCTAGGCTCATATTTTGGCACCGAGACATAATTATTCCAGTGGGAAAATCCTTTGGAAATTCAAGCCCTAGTTTGGCTTGAAACCAAAAAACTAGTAAACTAGAAAACCAGAAACAAAACCAGAAATCGCAGTCCAGAATCTTGGAAGTCCAGTTTCAAGGGCCATAATTTGTATTCTTCAAAAACTGACTATGCCATCATACTCGCCTCATTCAAGTGCATATTTTGGTGAGTACAATTTTCATTTCTAAGAAATTTTCATTTTTTGTCATTTTCTGATCTTTGAGACAAGATGTCTCCAAGCACCAAGCTTGATGACAAGTTTGAAGTTATAGAAAACTTATGTGCTTGGAAATACATAATAGGACTCATTCTAGAAGAGAATTATCTTGCAAATTTTATCAAGGGAGTTGTGTCAGATCCCGAAGAATATGAAGCAAAAGAAAAGTACAAGAAATATATGGTTATGGCTAAGAGGATCATAGTAGAATCAATCAAGGATAACTTGATTCCTCAAGTATCCTTGAAGTATACACCTAAGGAGATGTTTGATTCCCTATCAGGAATGTATGAAGAAAGAAACATCAACTGAAATATGAACTTGAGATCCCAACTCAAAAGTACAAAGATGAGCAAGGGTGAATCCATCCATAAATACTTCACAAGAGTCTCTCAATTCAAAGAACAACTAGAAGCAATTGAAGACAAGAATGATGAAATTGAACTACTAATGACTGCTCTCATTGGTCTTACTAGACCATGGGAATCCTTCATCCAGACAGTTTGTGCAAGGAAGGAAAGCCTAAAATTTGATGTCCTATGGGAAGAATGTGTTCAAGAAGAAGCTAGAGTAGCTAACCGAGAAGCACTACTTAGATATGATGACCATGCTCTAGCTACTCATACCAGAAGAAGAAAAGGAAAGCATAACTTTAAAAAGGAAACTCATAAGGGGTCTTATCCTCCTAATAACTTTCAAAAGAATAAAAAGGGAGATTACAAGAAGAAAGACTTCTCCTCTTATCAATGTTAACATTGTGACAATATAGGACACATTAACAGAAGAAGAAGAAGAAGAAGAACCTCCCAGTAAGTTAGCAAAAGTATAAGTTGAAGAATATTTTCTCTAGAAGATGTATCTGTCACTAGAGGGTGGTCTGTATGAACTAAGAGGTCACTCATAAGTAGCCTTTATCCATGATAAATATCTTCCTATGTACTTATAGGTTGAAGCAGAAAGGACATCGGTATATGTCAGTACAAAATATCCCAAAGTGCATTGGGATTCAAAACCCTTGAAGAAATTTTCACCTGCAAGAAACCAGAAGTAAGTCACCTCAAGATATTTGGTTATCCAGTGTTTGTTCATATACCAAAAGAGAAAAGAACCAAATTAGATCCTTTCGGAAAGAAAGGAATATTTGTTGAGTACTGTGAGGTCTCCAAGCCCTTCAGAATGTATATACCAGGTTACCATCATATGGAAATTAGGAGGGATGTAACCTTTGATGAAGATGCATCTCTCAAGAAGTCGAGAAAGTGCCAACCTGAAGAAACACATGAAGAAGAAGTTGTAGCTACCAGCACTGCAAAACTGATGAAGGAAGTTACACCTTCTCATGATGATGAGATTCCAGAAGAACGTGATATGTTGGATACCCAAGAACCTCCCCAAATGAATATATCCCACAAGAGAAATCCATCTTGGCTCTATGATATTATTCAAGAAGCAGAAATGTATTGTGCTCCAGAAGGCTCCACAAGGCAGAGCAAGAAGCCAAAACCATTTCCTAGTTATGTGGCTTTGATGTGTGATCTTGTAGACAAAGAACCTACTTATTTTGAAGCATCTTTTCAAAATAAAGAAAGGGTAGAAGTTATGACAGAAGAATACCAACCCATAATGAAGAATGATGTATGGGAAATAGTTCTCAAGCTAAAAGGCAAAAGTGTGGTGTCTTCCAAATGGATCTACAAGATAAAACATCTAGCTGATGGAATTATTGATAAGTACAAAGACATATTTGTGGCTTGTGGATTCTATCAAAAGGAAGGAATCGATTATAAAGAGACATTTGCTCTTATAGCAAGGTACACTTCCATCATAACCATCATGGCACTAACAGACAACACATAATGGAATTTACACCAAATGGATGTGAAAACAACCTTCCTAAATGGTGTTATTGAAGAAGAAGTGTACATAAAACAACCACAAGGTTTTGAATTTGAAGAGAAAATAACACATGTCTGTAAATTAAAGAAGGCTCTATACGGATTGAACCAAACTCCAAGAACTTGTTATGGAAGAATCGATAATTTTCTGACGAGCTTGGGATCTACCAAAAGTAAGGTTGATCATAACCTTTACTTCAAGGTTATGGATAATGAACCTGTCATATTATTTTTTCATGTGGATGACTTATTCGTGACATGCAATGAGAACCAAATCTCAAAATGTAAGAAGAAGCTCGTTAGAGAATTCGAGATGGAATACCTTGGCTTGATGCATTATTTTCTAGGTCTTGAAGTATGGCAAAGCCCAAAAGGAATCTTCCTTAAACAAGTATGCAGTGGAAATCCTAAAAAGGTTTGACATGTTGGAATGTAAAGCCATGGATACACACTTGAAGTTGTTGGTTGATGCTTCGTCATAATTAGTGGATGTGACACTATATAGACATATCATTGGTTCATTGATGTACTTGACGAATACCTGACCATATATATGCTTTCTCTATGAATACTTTGAGTTAGTATCTGGTTGAAACCATACATGTTCATGTGGTAGCTGCAAAGCATGTGACGAGGTACCTAAAAGGTACGATATACTATGGTCTCAATTATACTAGATATCATTACTTTAGACTGTATGGTTATACATATTCAGATTGGGCAGGGAGTGTCTTAGATAGAAAGAGCACTTCAGGAGGATGTTTCAATCTAGGGTCAGCCATGATCTCATGGCTAAATAGGAAGCAAGACAATGTTTCTCTCAGCACTACATAAGCGGAATATATTGTAGCTTGTTCCGCTAGTTGTGAAGCCATATGGCTTCGAAAGTTGTTATTGTATCTATTCGATATGGAGATGGATGCTATCATGATTCTATGTGATAACCAAAGCTGTGTGAAGATGACATAGAACCATGTGTTCCATAATAAAACGAATCACATAGAAATATGGTACTTCTACATTCGTGACATGGTGCAGAAGGGAGCTATAAAGCTCCAATATGTGAGCACAGATGAGCAGGTTTCATATGTGTTGACTAAGGCTATGTCTCGTGTGAAGTTTGAACACTTCTGAGACAAGCTTGGTGTTGTCCGTAAGGACTTCCCTCAAAAGGGGGAGTAGTATTGATGATATGGAATCCTTATCACAACAGGTAGCTTAGTTGGGATTGATCATCCTTAGACTTGATCTCGTAATTCTGAAAGGAAGGATCATCTTAAATGTTGATGAGGAAGGAATAATCATCCTTAGACTTGATCTTGTAATTATGAAAGGAAGGATCGTCTTAAATACCGATGAAGTAATGGACTTAATCCCATAATTCTGAAAGGAAGGATCATCCAGAATGTTGGTGGTGGAATTGATCCCATAATTCCGAAAGGAAGGATCATCCATAATGTTGATAGTGGACTTGATCCTGTAATTTTGAAAGGAAGGATTGTCCAAAATGTTAGTATAGGAATTGATCCCGTAATTCTGAAAGGAAGGATCGTCCAGAATGTTGATAGTGGACTTGATCCTATAATTCCGAAAGGAAGGATTGTCCAGAATGTTAGTAGAGGAATTGATCCTGTAATTCTGAAAGGAAGGATTGTCTAGAATGTTAGTAGTATACTTGATCCCATAAATTTGAAAGGAAGGATAATCCAGGATGTAAGTGATGGAATTGATCCCGTAATTCTGAAAGGAAGGATCATCATGTGTATGTATGTTTTAGTTGTGATTAGTACTGGTAGCTCTGCAAAGACTTGATCCTGTAATTTCAAAAGGAAGGATTCTCTGAGTACCACAGATGTGTTGTCCATGATCCCGTAATTCTGAAAGGAAGGATCATGTTGGTTGTTGTTATACCTTCCGTAAATTATGTTGCTCCAACCTCGAGATGTCGACGAGGATGTCACATGTTGTTGTTGTTATTCCATCTTTATGCTGATGAGCCAACCTCGTGTTGTCAATGCTAGTGATGTATCAATTGTTATGTAGATGATGATGTTCCAGCAGATGATGATGATGCCCCATCTCCATGTTGATGATGATGTTTCAGTTCCATGTTGCATATGATTATGTTCTAGCAGATGATGATGATGCTCCATCTCCATGCTGCAGATGATGCTCTAGTTCCATACTACAGATGATGATGCTCCAGCTCCATGATGTTGATGATGTTCCAGTTCCATGTTGCATATTATGATTCTCCAGTTCCATGTTGCAAATGATGTTACTTCAGCTTTGTACTGATGATGTTGACACTCCAGCTCCTTGTTGAAGATGATGATGTTGTTCAAAACTTTCGATGATCTATAGATGTAACAGATGATGTTCCAAAGTGTCAAGCCACACCAGTTATTGTTGTTGTCAATAGAATATCATTCTTGTTAAGGGGGAGTGTTGAAATAATGTAACTTCGAAGAATATTCTACTTGTACTTCACATTATTAGTATTCCTCCTTCAGGATATGTTACTGATGTAAAAGGTAATGTAAATATCATGAGGTAAACCCTCAATTGTTAGTCGGGTCAATATCACCCAGAAAAGATGGTTATAATTATTATTGTGAAGTGTAGGTCGACCCTTCCAGTTAGGTAGGTCATCCCAGTTAGGGAAAATGTCAGTTGGGAAGTTTCGTATAAATAGGGAGGCGCCCTCCCTCATTTATACATACACACTCACACTTGTATTGCACAAGAGAGAGAAAGAATGAGAGACGGAGAAAGAGAAGGACTACTGTCTTTGGTGTCTTACCTCTTATGCTAGGGGTTTTGTCTCTCACTTGATGAGACCTTGTTCTTTGCTCATTGCATACTGGTAATCTATTTCGAGGAAGTTTTGCTAGGTTTTTCCCTTTAGGGTTTCCCAGGTTAAATTGTTGTGTACCGTGTGATTATGTTTCTTTCAGTGATCCTCTTTATGTTGTTATTATGAAAATGTATTAAATGTTAATCAAGTTAGAAATTAAGCTATGACAACATAGAAAACTTAACACTTCTTGACTGCCCTTATTGCATATGTCAATTGAGTTACTAGTGTTGGATTTTGTGCAACTTCAGAAGCTATTCTTATTGTTCTTGTATTGTACCTCCTATGGGAGATGAACTTATTGTAATCAATCATGCAAACCCTAAAAGAACAATGTATACCTTGGGGAGAAAAGCAAGCAAAAGAAAAGACAAAATATAAATTATGTTGCTCCCCTAAGTGAATTCGGCCCCAGTTAAATTATTAGTGGAAAATCAGTATAAATAGGAGGCACCCCTCCTCATTATTATACACAGCAACAACACAACAACATAGTGAAGTTTGCAGTTTTCTAGAAGAGAGAGAAATTCACATATACTACATAAGAAGACTATTTTCAAGGTTTCTATCTTTGAAAAGCTTTTCCATATTTTCTCTTTCTTCTTCATTGTACTCTGATCTCAGAATCATCATCTCTAGATGAAGGTTGATGAGTTTTCTCCCATTTAGGTTTCCTAGGATAAAAATACTCGTGTTATTTTGGTGTTATTGTTCTATGTTGTATCTATCTTCTAGTGATCTTATTGATAAATACAAATAAGATATAATGTTGTAATCTTATGAAAATCTAACATGGTATCGGAGTAGTGTGAGAAGAAGCCATTACCAAAACTCTGTTGGAAACGTGTCGAAACTAGGGTTTCATCTTTCAAGGTATTCACTCAACCTTTAGAAAAAAAAAGAGCCTTGGGAATTTTTCTCTAAGGAGGGCGCATCTTTTGGTGAAGATGGAATTCAATTCTGAGAATTTTCAATTTTTGACCTAGTTCTACAACTACAACAGAAATTAGGGTTTCGGTTTTTTACCCACTCCCTCCACAATTTTGGCTTGGCTCTATCTCTTCTCAACTTGCCTCTCTAGGAAGCATTTATCTGTGGAGTTAGTTTTCCAAAACTCCAACCTTCAGTTTTGACCTAGTCTCTGTTAGGGTTTCAGATCCATATCTACAGTCAAGATGATCAGCTTGAAGGTTGAAAATCGGTTGGAAGGAGCTTCCAACTTCACCCCCTAGAAGTACAGGGTTCTTCTCCTACTAGAATAAAATGACCTATTATAGTGTGTAAATGAAAAGGTCCCGGAACCAAAAGCCAGAGAAGACAAACCTCGTTGGAGGAAGAATGATGCCAAAGAAAGAAGGATTTTGGTGGACTCTATTAGAGACCACTTGGTTCCTCAAATCTCAGAAAAGACGACAGCGAGGAAGATGTTCAAAACCTTAAAGAATCTATTTGAACACAGTAATGTCAATCTGACTCTCACATTGAGAAATAAACTATCGAATATGAATATGACGAAGTCCGAGAATATTGCCTCATATTTCATGAGGATCACCGAACTCTGAGACAAGCTAAAGTCCAGTGGAGACAATCTTGAAGAAAATGATCTCGTTATGACTACCTTAAATGGTTTCCCACCATCTTGAGAGTATTTCATCCAAATTATAAGTGGTCGGACCAAATTACACAAATTTGATAAGCTATGGGAAGATTGCACTTAGGAAAAAACAAGAATCACAGAACACCAAAGAATTCATGGTGCCCAACCTGAGGAGAATCAAGCGTTCATATCTCATGCCAATAAAGGAAAGGGAAGGGGAAGGAAGTCCTTCAATCACAAGCACCAATATAAGAGATCAAGTCCTCCCTCAAATCAGAATAAATAAGAGAAGAAGGATTTATCTCAGATACAGTGCTACAAATGCAAGAAATATGGTCATTATGCTAGTAGTTTTCGAAGGTCAATCAAAAGGAAGCATGAAGCTTCAACTGTTGATGTAGAAGAAGACCCTCCTCACAAGGATCCAAGGAAGGTAGATCATTCAAAGTTCTTATTATAATAAATGATATGAAGATACAGACTGTAATGATCATCAAGTAAGCATATGAAGATCAGTGGACTCTGACAGTGGGAACCCACTCAAAAAGCTACAAAAGATAAGTATTTGATTTTACATGCTCTAGTAGATTAGATCAGGTTGTTTTTTTAACATGTTTTACACAGATCTACATTTCTAAATTCAGGTAGTTACATAGCCTGTCATGTTGCAAAACCCATCTAGGATGACGAATCCCTTATAATATACTAGAGTAGTACACACTCTTGATGGTATGCTATAATGGATAACATAAGCATCCGGATAATGGCCTTACGTGTGTTGTGTCGAAGCATCGACTAAAATGTTTCCTACATTATTATTTTTAATTCATTGATTATGAAATATTGCTAACCATCTGATGAGATTTTTCTTGTAGGGAATTCCATGATCTACAAGGACAAGTGATCCCATTGATATACAAATGGAACAAAAGCAGAAAGACTCTAGAAGCATGTATTATGACTCTCATACCTAGAATGATCTCATGTAGAGATTTGGTTATAAGAAGTGGAAAGCTTCTACAAATGTCGGTCTATCTGTTGCTTCAAGAAGATTTAATCAATCGACTTCTGAGAGACAGAGGGATTTGTCCCTCAAAGTAAAGGATTCTAGTCTATTACATATGATAGAAAACTGGAAACACTGATGTCGTGATTCAAACAAGACAATTGAAGCATCCTTGATGAACTTGGTCGTCACCAGGATGGATAATTACTTTCTAGTCTACATTCATGTGCCCAAGTTAGAACCTTTAGGAAAGAAGGAAACATTCATGGGATATTGCAAGTCTTCAAAGGCTTACATAATATACATCCTAGGATCGAGGAAAATTAAAGTCAATCAGGGTGTAACCTTTGAAGAAGAAATGGCTATCCGAAAAGGAAGAGGATCAGATATGGAGATCAATGACGATGAAGAGATTAGATCTTCTCCCCATCCAAACATTAAGAGGGAGTGTGAAGAAATGAATAAATCGATCATTCCCATTGATCTAGTTGAGCCAGATGATGCTCCCATAGATATGGAAGTAAACTAGAAAATACCTAGATGGGCACAACAGATTTTGCAGAATGCATAGGAGCATGAAACTCTACATGGAGCATATGGTAGTATTGAAAAATACAAGGCTAGGTTTTTAGACAGATGGTTCTCTCAAAAAGAGGGAGTCGATTATGATGAGACATTTGCTCCTATGACTTGATATACTTCCATCAGATCGACTATTGTTATTTTGGTTATGGGATGGAAGCTGTATATGATGGATGTCAAGATAACCTTTCTCAATAATATTGTTGATGCATTACTTCTTGGGATTAGAAGTATGATAAAGGCATAAGAATATTTTCCTAGGTCAAGGAAAATACACCATGGATATACTGAAGAGATTCAAAATGTTGGACTGCAAGTCTGTTGCTACTCCTATGGATGCAAATTTGAAGAAGCTGAGAGACTCTGCTTCAAATTCAAATTTGATCGATCCCACTATGTATCGTCAGTTGATTGGGTCCTTGATGTATCTGACAAACACCAGACCAAATATTTATTTTACTGTGAATGCCCTCAGTCTATTCATGTACGAACCGAGGCAGATTCATTGGACTGCTGTAAAACATGTGCTCATATACTTACATGGCACTGTGGGATATGATATATGATATAATTCAGATTGTGGCTTGAGATTGCAAGGGTTTACAGACTCATATTGGTCCGGATGCACTACATATAGGAAGATCACTTTAGGATGTTGTTTCAATTTGGGTTATGCAGTAATTTCCTAGTACATTAGGAAGAAGAACTCAGCAGCTCTCAATACTGCAGAGGCTAAGTATATGGCTTCCAGTTCAGCAGCCCAAGAACCAGTTTGGCTTTGTAAACTTCTTAAGGATTGTTTGGCTAGATTCCATATCCAACCGTGATTCACCGTGATAACCAGAGTTGTGTGCAGATGTCAGTGAATCTTGTATTTCACGACAAGTTTAAGCACATAGAGATTCAATATCACTTCATACATGATATGGTGCAAAAAGGTGCAGTCGAGCTTCAGTATATTCTGACAGACAACCATATTGCAGATGTTCACACCAAACCTCTTCCCAGTATGAAGCTTGAATACTTTCGAAGAAGACTTGGAGTAGAAGAGAAGATATCCCTCCTTGAGAGGGAGAGATGATTGAGAGACATTTACCATACTTTTTCCCAGGTACCTCTGCTCATCCAGGTTCTCAATCTGGTATGGGAGAAATCCCATCGACACATGAGGCATACAGGTAGTAGATGGTCGGGTTCACACAGGTTCCTCTACTCGTCTAGGTGATCATCCAGGTATGGGAGAAATACCATCGGCAGATGAGTCAGACTGGTAGCATATTGTCATGTGGTTCCACAGGTACCTCTACGCGTCTAGGTTCTCACCTAGTTATGGGAGTAACCCATAGGAAGATGAGACAAACAGTAGTATATGGTCATGCACATTTAATTTTTCAGGTCCTCGGCTAGGTATGGGAGTAACCCATCGATAGATGAGATGAACATGCAGTAGATGGTCGTGCACATTTACTCGTTCAGGTTCTTAGCCATGTATGGGAGTACCCCATCGGCAAATGAGACGAATAGGTAGTAGATGGTCATACACATTTGCTCATCCAAGATCGCTAGCCAGGAATGGAAGTATTACATCAACAGTAGAGATGGATAGGAGTAAGATATTTTCTCTTAGACATCCGGATAGAAGAAAATTCATAAAGACAACCTTCAATACATTTAGAGATGATAAAGACAATATGGATGTACAGATGAAACCTAAATGATCGTGATGGTGATGGTGATGAAGACTGAAGAATAAATTCCTTATTGAGAGGGAATCTTGGAGTTTGTGCAACTTCATAATCTATTCTTATTGTTCTTGTATTGTACCTCCTACGGGAGATAAACTTATTGTAATCAATCATACAAACCATAGAAGAACAATGTAGACCTTGGGGAGAAAAGTAAACAAAATAAAAGACAAAATATAAACTATGTTGCTCCCCCAAGTGAAGTCGACCCTAGTTAAATTATTAGTGGAAAATCTATATAAATAGGAGGCGCCCCTCCTCATTATTATACATAACAACATAGTGAAGTTTTCAGTTTTCTGGGAGAGAGAAGTTCGCATATACTGTAGAAGAAGAATGTTTTCATGGTTTCTATATTTGGAAAGTTTTTTCATATTTTCTCTTTCTTCTTCATTGTACTATGATATCAGAATTATCATCTCTAGACGAAGGTTGTTGGGTTTTCTCCCATTTGGGTTTCCCACGACAAAAATACTCATGTTATTGTAATGTTGTTGTTATGTGCTTTGTCTATCTTCTAGTGATCCTATTGATAAATACAATTAAGATATACTACTATAATCTTATGAAAATTTTTGTTTCAAGATCGCGTTCTACCGGAGCCTGCGCGCTAGGGTAGATCGTAGCTGAGAGAGAGCAGGTATGGCGGCGCCTGGGGGAGGGGAGGCTGCCCCCCCCCACCACCGAGTTCGGACAAGGATTCCTTCAGAAGGCTCCTCACTAGCAAAGGAAAGAAGTCCACTCTTCCGGAGATTCCGAAATTTATTAAAAAGCTGGAGGAAATCCCTGAAATCGCCCTTCCTGAAGAAAAACCAATGAAAATAGCTATGGCTTTGGCTAAGCAAGGTTTAGTGGGTCAGTTTATGGGGTTATGGCCTTCCACCAAGACCACAGATGACTGGATACAGAGGAACTAGAAGCCCAATCTGAAACATGGAGTAACTTGCTACCCAGTTGGGAGAGGATTTTTTGTCTTCGAATTCATATCAGAAGAAGACCAGGACTTGATTTTTAGAAATGGCCCCTACTTCATGGGGACGCAGGGCCTTTACTTGAACAAATGGATGTCGGACTTTGACCCCACGGTCGATCTTCCCAAAGAGGTGCCGGTGTGGGTCATGCTCCCTAATCTCCCGGTGCATTGTTGGGACTTCGAGTCATTGCAGAGAATAGGGAACGGAATCGGCCGCTTCATTAACAAAGCCGACAACAAAGGACAATACACCTGTGCCAGAATCTGTGTTGAAGTGGAACTTGAAGCCGGCCTTCCAGAGGCAGTAAAATTAACAGTTGGATCTTGGACCCATTATCAGAAACTGGACTATGAACACCTGCCATTCAAGTGTAGAAATTGCCAAGAACACGGCCACTTCCAAAGGCACTGTCCCAAACTGGCCGAGGGGAAAGAAGATGAGGAAGGCTGGCAGAAATTAAAAGAAAGGGAAACCCTCCAATAGTACCAAAAGCAAGGAGAAAGCGACCCAGTAACCTCCAAAGGGAGGCAACTCAAAATCCAACCTTCAAGAAACTCATAATGAGGCTCAAACCCCTACCAGCGTTCCAGAAAAGGAAGAAGTTAGGGAACCACAAGGCCCAATCATCCCAGCCCCCCACCCTGCTATCTCCAACCCGTCAAAGGAACATATAAGCTTGGGATCAGAAACAGGAGCTAAATCATCAGAGGAAGGAGATACTGAAGTAAGCAGCCCGTCAGGCACCCCAAATCAACCAAAGCGGGGACGAAAAACTGAGAAGAAAAGAAGGGAAGAGCAGTACTATAAGGATGTGGTCCAAGGCTCATAGCATACCATTTCAGAAATGATGAACACCAGATCGGGAATGAAACTTGGGAAAACCCCGAAAGGGGGCCATCCCCCTCAACCAAGTAAATAATGCAATACGTCTCTTGGAACTGCAGAGGACTAGGCAGCACCATAAAAGAAGAAGCTATAAGGGATTTAGTAAGAGCAATGATGCCGGAAGTCCTCCTAATCCAGGAGACGAAATTGGAGGAGGAGGCTCTTCTCCGAGCAAGTAACTTGTTCTGGAAGAAAGGCTCGGGCAGGGCTGTGAGTGCAAGAGGAGCATCGGGAGGCCTGGCAACGTTCTGGGACTCTACAAAGCTCGATCTTGTAGAAGAAGAAGGAACCATTCACTGGTTATTCACCAAGCTGCTCCACAAAGAATCCGGCCACCCTGTAAGTATTTTTAATATGTATGTTCCTATCTTGTATGCAAAGAAAAAAGAGTGCTGGGACTCCTTAAAACTTTTTCTTAACCAGCATAATCCTGAAAATTTAGTAGTTGCCGGGGATTTAAATGTTACTCTTGCTCTGGCCGAGAAAAGAGGGGGATCGATTGTCCGGGATCCTGCAAGAGACTGGGTGGAAGACTTGATGCTGGATTGGGATCTTGAAGATATCATTCCTGACAGTGGGAAATTTACTTGGTCCAACAAAAGGATAGGGCCTGGCCATATAGCTGCTCGGCTAGACCGCTTCCTTATCCACTCCTCCTTCCTTACTCTTGGACTCATGGCGACCTCCAAGATCCTCCCGCATTATACTTCTGACCATAAGCCAATCTCGCTATCCCTCTTTCCCGGAAAAAAGTTAGGGCCCATTCACTTTCGATTCAGCCCAATCTGGGTAAATCTGGAAGGCTTCCATGATATTGTGTCCAATTCCTATAAAGATCATGTTTATGGTTCCCCCTTCTATGTCTGGGAAAGTAAACTCAGAAGACTCAAAGCTGATCTGAAAGCTTGGGCCAAAGACCTAAGATACCCTACGGATGAAAGGAAACGAGCTCAGAAGGCCCTGGAACGACACCAACTAGTCTTGGAAGAGTCCCCGGTCACTCTTGCCTTGCTCAACCGGGAGGCTGAACTTCAAAGGAATTATCACAAAGCTTGTAGAGAAGAGGAAATCTACTGGAGAACCAAGTCAAGGACGCTTTGGCTCCAAGATGGAGACAAAAACACCACTTTTTTTCACAAGCAAGCTCATGCCAGGAAAATATACAACTCCATCAATGAAATACAAATGCAAGACCAAGTTATAACAGATTTCAATGGAATCAAGGAGGCTGCCCACTACTATTTCAAAAACCTCTATCCTGCTCTGGATTTGGAACCGGTGGACCCAAAGTCCTACCCTCTCTCAGAGATTCCAAACTTGATAAATGATGATGATAACCAGTTGCTGAACAGCCCTGTAAGCATTCGGGAAATCAAGAAATCCCTTTTTAAAATGGAACCGGACAAAGCTCCTGGGCCGGATGGATTCACAGCTCGGTTCTACATTTCTTGTTGGGACATCATCAAATCGGATTTGTACAGAATGGTTAAGAAGGCTCAGAACTGCTCCAAGCTGGGGGAATCACCAATTCCTCTTTCTTGGCCCTTATTCCAAAAGAAAAAGGAGCCAGGAATTTCAGCATATTTAGGCCTATATCCCTCTGTAACACGGAGTATAAAATCATTACCAAAATAATGGCTAACAGACTTAAAAAATTCCTGCCAAAATTGATCCCGAAAAATCAAGGCGGGTTTGTGAAAGGAAGACAAATTCTAGACAATATTATTCTAGTCCAAGAAGCCATTCATACCAGCTATAAAAAAAAGGAAAAAGGCATGGTAGTAAAGCTGGATCTGGCTAGTGCCTTTGACAGAGTCAGGCACGATTTCCTTTTTGCAGTCATGAGCAACTTTGGGTTCAGTCAGAAATTTATAGATTGGGTTAAAGCTTGCATATCAGCCCCTTGGATAGCTCCGTTGGTTAATGGACGTCCCACCAGCTTCTTTAGGGCCTCAAGAGGCATGAGGCAAGGCTACCCTCTTTCCCCTATGCTCTTTGTCCTCCAAGCTGTTGTTCTAAGCTTCCAACTGAACAGAAAACTCCAAAACATATCTCTTTTAGGCATCAGAATTGTCCCAAAGGTTAAGGATGTCAATCACGCCTAGTTCGCTGATGATACCCTTTTATTGGGAGTAGCCAATCTCAATACAGCTAGTAAATTCAAAGCAGAACTGGACTTCTACAAGAACAGCTCTGGAAGTGAAATAAATTTCCATAAAAGCAAGATCTATGGTTGGAATTGTACTCCCCGGGAAATGCTGGAGATATCCCGGATTCTAGAAATGGAAGGCCTTACAACCTGGGATACATTTACTTATCTGGGCATTCCAATCTTTAAAGCTTCCCCTAAAGTTGTTCACTGGCTGCCCCTGCTGGACAAGCTAAAAAACAAAATCCACGCGTGGGGAGCAAAATGGATAAACAAAGCAGGTAAAGTAATCTTGATGAACTCTGTCCTTGCCAGTCTTCCTATCTACCATTGTTCAGTCCTTCTAGCTCCAAAAACCATAACAAACAAGATTAATGAGCTGCTCCGTCGCTTTCTTTGGGAGGGTGGCAGAAACAATGAAAAGAAGCTACATCTGGTGAGTTGGGACAAGGTCACGAAGTCAAAAATGGAGGGGGGCCTTCAAATCAGAGATGTGACCACCCAAAACCTTGCCATGGGTGGCAAAATTCTCTGGAACATGATCACTGGGAAAAGAACCCGGAGCAAGCAAATTCTCAAGAAAAAATACTTTACAGGAGATAAGGAAAGATGCTTGGAAAGGGCCACAAAAGTGCAGAAAGGATCCCCGATCTTCTCGCTCTGCAAAAAGGCTCTCCCGCACTTCATCTCAAAGCTCACCTGGATCCCGGGAAATGGGGAAAAAATTCAAATTTGGGATGACTCTATTCTTGGAGATCAGCCTCTTAATGGAGTCAACGATCTGGAAAATATTAAAGCTTGGCTTAAAGCCAATAATTGCAGCACCCTGTGGGATATTTCCTCTTGGAAAAGTGATGACAACGAAGCTTGGTAAAGATGGAATTTGGGTGATTATCCAAACGAGCTTCAGGAGGAAGCGCTGAAACTGCTGGATCTCCTTCAGGGGAAATCGCCCATAAGTGCCATAGTAATAGATAAACATGGCTGGGGCTCACGATCTGGAATTTATACTGCAGCTGTTGGCTATGCTGCAATACTGGAGATTCCTTGGGTCCCTCCAAATCCTGGACCGTGGAAAGCCCTCTGGAAATTTACGTTAATCCCAAAAGTTGACATTTTCATTTGGACTATGCTCCATAACAGTATCCTGACCACCGATAACCTCAGGAGAAAAGGATGGGCGCTGCCATCACGTTGCCCACTCTGCAACTGCGCTGAGGAGACAACCGAGCATCTTTTCATCTATTACGATTTCACCAAGGAAGTCTGGAAAATCGTGCTTTGGCCCATCGCTGTCAGTTTACCAAGTTCAATTATGGAGCTTATCAGTTGCTGGATTTCCCTCTCTCCCTTTAACTTGAGCAAAAAAAACCTTCTCAAGACCACGTGGATGTGGATTCCCAAATTCTTATGCTGGAAAATCTGGCTGGAGAGGAACAATAGAGTCTTTAAAGAGACCAGCAGACTCCCTCCTCAAGTTGTTGTAAAAGCTAAGATCATGCTTTCACAAGCTTTAAATTCTAAGTCTGAAATAAGCAACACGACCACCCTCTCTGCTGAAGAAGAGCACTGGGTGAAGGAGTTCCATCTGAATCTTCAAAGCAAGGATACTAGCAAACCTCTTCAAAAGGTAAAATGGGAAATTAGACTAGAAGAACAGGAATTCATTAAGTGGAGATCAGCTCTTAACGATTGGTGTCTTTTCTTTGACAGGGCCTCGAAAGGGAATCCCGGTCAAGCTGGGGGAGGAGGCATCATCCTTGAGCCATCTGGCAATCTCCACCTGTCCTACGCTTGGGGACTTGGTCACGCCTCCAACAATCAAGCTGAGTATCTGGCATTGTGGCAGGGTCTAAGTCAAGCGAGGAAGTTGAATATTCAAAAGCTCACTATTTTTGGCGACTCTAGATTGATTATTAAAGCGTTACGCTCTAAGAAAATGCCAACGGATATCAATCTTGCCCAAATTTACAGGAAAATTCTTCTCCTTTTGTCTCATTTCAGAACTTTTAAAGCCCATCATGTTCTAAGGCATTTAAATAGACTGGCGGATGCTGAAGCCAATCGGGGCACTCTGCTGAATAAAAGCCAGCTGATAATTAATGGAGAAATTTCAAATGACATGATTCCCTAAGGCTAAAGCTACTAGCCCGCCTCATTACGCAGGCCCTTAGATTTGAAGATGACAATTCTGAGGAAATCAAGCACATCATTTGTCACAGGTATCAAGATGAAGAGAAAGTTCAGCATAGAGTACTGGAATATGTATTGTAAGGCCCAGGCAGCCCATTTGCCAGACTATTAATAAAATTCTATCCGTTTTCGTAAAAAAAAAAAAAATCTTATGAAAATATAACAACTAGAAACAATTTTTACCAAAGAGCAAGTTTCTTTTACCAATGGCAAAAAATGAAAATGCAAGGATTCCATAATATGTTGCATTAGGTATAAACTCTTACAGTCTTATTTGTTGAATAGAAGCTCAAAAAAAAATTTTGAAGCTTCATATTCCATATGTATATGATATTCGACATTTCACATAGCCATTGAATGGAAACTTGATATTCTTCTATACCATCGATGACATAGGATTTTGGCAAATTTACAATATATCCTTACCAACCAGAAATAAGAGAATTTTGTCCAATTGTTTTTGCATCAAGATATTTATCTAAACATTTTATTGCTTTGTTGTCATTTGCAAGAAAGCTATTGTAGAATGTATGTGCAATTGATTTTTTGATACTTTGAACTTCAAAAACATTGTCAATTTGCAAATAGATTCAAATAATGAGTCATGGAATTCGTTGGTTGTGCAATTGACAATCTAGAAACCTTGTTCCATTAATACGTGTTCACAAGATAATGGTTCATTTTGATTATTTCGATATTGATCTCTACAATTGCTTTGGGTAAATATCAGAGAGATATGCCTTATTTTCTCTATTGATATATATGACAATAATGGCTCAAAGTGACTAGAAGATGGGATTTTCTCATGGAACAAAATATTGTGGCAATATTCAGTTTCTGCATGATTAAAATTTAGATACTTTTTTTTTTGTTTTGTCAATGACCAAACAACCACTTGAGCATTCAACCATTTAGAAATCCATTTGATGCAAAAAATGTTTCCCTGGAATCCATATACATTATGCTCATGTGGCTATGAAGATGATATTGACATTCGTTCTAAGTATCTAGTAATGTTTGTAACATTATGCAGTTCTGACAAAAGGTCAATTGTTAGTTATTTGTGCATTGATGCCAAGGAAACATCATCCTTGGACTCTAAAGAAGCACATAAATGATTGATCTATATTGGAAATGTAGCAAGATGGCCAATGCATCAAACAAATAGTTTCCTGGTTCATAGTGAAAGTTACCTAGTCGAAATAGATATGATATTGACAAAGTGTTGTCAATTTCTTCCCAATTTGAATTTTTTATTCCAAACCCCCGAGCTCTATCTAGATAGTTGTTTCCCCTACAAAATTGATCCATATCATCTATAAAGATATTATAAAGTCAACATTTTCTCTTCAAAGAAAATAGTCTAGATGCCTAGACCAACCAAATGCACCTGCAATATGTTCAGAAGTTTTTGATGAACAAGTTAGGAAAATATCCTAAGAACATAACATGCAAAAGAAAATAGGGGCAAAAGCCTAAACAAAGGACATTATATTTGTTTTATAGGCATGCTTCTTTCAAGTATTGGATACCACATTTCAATGTAGAAAACAATAAAGGAAATGCAGTATATCTTTCACAGAGTTCTTTTTTTCATGCAGGGGAAAAGTAGGCATACATCAATTAGCAAAATGTTATTATCTAGCTGCTAACTACAACGAAAGATGCTTTAGAATTCTAGCTCAAAGAAATTTTACAATTCTATAGGCAATTTTTCCCTCCATATTTGAAATACAATTTGCAATATAGACACTAAGCTTCATCTTAAAACAAGATGGGGCAATGATACAAAATGGTAGAACCAATGCTAGCAAAGCTTCCACCTTTGTTATTTGCCATCGCTACAAGATTACTAGCTAATATATTTTGATGCTTAAGCTTTTTTTGGAATGTCCTATGTTCAATTTGCTTTATTTCATCATTGGCAATTTGGGCATATTATTATAGCATAATCTCTTGCAATTGACTATAATATCTGCAAGATGACACAAATGTTCTGACATCACCAAATGCTTGATATTCTACACAACCTTGGCACGATATGCTTAAAACAAAGTGAGGAAGATATTTAGCATAAAAATGATTATAGGTAGAAAGATCTAGACATCACATGCTTAATTTTACAAGCTTATTTGCACCATCTAGCAAATTATACACTTAACCAACAATACTTTATGCTATTAGCTCCTACGTGCATCAATCTGGCGATTTCGACACATCATGGTTCATTGAATCCTATTTTTACCCAAAAAGGTAATTTTGCAAGTTTCTTTTTTTCTACAATGTTGTTCTACGATTTAGCAAAACTAAATTAGACCATGAACCAAAAATGTCACGTCCCCTCCCCTCTACTCCGAAGAGGACGTGACCACACACTGCTTTGTCTATCAAACGAGCAATCTATCCCCATGAACATAATCCATAAAAATGAATTGAAGATGAAAACATACATAGATGCATAATACATGAATATATAGTGGAAGCAAATACATTCAACACATTCATATGTTCATATTAATGATTAAGAAACACATTTGCAGAAATTAAATACACGGAGGATACTTATCTTGAAAATAAGTTGTCCTGCAACTAGCTATGTCCTTGCAACGTTCCACCCAACCATAGACCAGTGGGATCATCAATCTCTCAGCACCACTGCCACCCCGAGATGGGCATGATTTCCACAAAGAACTAGGTAACAGCAGGCTCACACATAGCCAATACACATAAAAACTCAGCCAAGCCAAACACGGTTGGGTTTATCATGCTGCTAAGGCAGTGGAAAGGTTGAATTTCTAAGCTAGTGATCTCAACCACAAAGCTATGGACACCTGCACAAGATCCGGCTTGGCATCCACAATACCTACACACCCAACACAAGGAAGTATTCCCTTCACTGCTACACAGTCCCTCAGGACATACATTCCCTTCCAGTTCTCTTCTGGGTGTGCATAGAATATTTTTCAGCCCCTCTTGATCTGTCTGTGAGGTTCCTCTCTTCACTAGGTTTATCAAGCCAATTCCGACCTCTTCCACTCCTAACAGTTAAGACCAAAGCAAAGATTTACAGAACAACCGAACACAAGTGTTGGGTATGGACAAAACATCCTGGGAACCAAATTCGAAAATGGTAAATGGGGAAAATCGTCCCTGGGTGAGCAATACGATTTCAGGATACGTTATTGGGAATTACATGGGGAAAAAACGACCTCCCTAAACACCCAAAACGTGGATCTATCTTCCTAGGCACTAAGCAATACAAAAATGAGTTTCCAGCTTGGAGAAAATGAGGAAACGACATAAAAACGTGAAGGTAAACGCACAACAAGCTCCAACTATGTGAGAGAGAAAAACGTATGGATGAATAATGGCTTGGGCATGCATTTCTGGGTATTTACTTGCCCCATGAGTCAAAATTCGATTTCCCAAAAATGGATGGCTTCCCCAATACGAATTTGACTGCCATACTCTTCCCATCCCAATGCATTAACTACCTCAACCAATCTCTGGAAGAAATAAATGATTGGGCACAAAGGACAAAAAAGGTAGTTGACAGCTTTATGGGTTCTCCCATTGACATTTGGCTCAACCCTATTGGCTCAAGGGGTTGAATAATTTCCCTCCCTATTCCTTGTGAAATCATGCCCCCGTCTTTTTGTTGCATTGACATAGCCAATTGTGGGTATTTTTATTAATTTACATATTTACATGATGTCCAAAATATAATGTGCCTAGCTAGCACAAAAACCACATGCATCGCTTTTAATTGCCGATACATAAAACACTAAATCAATGGTAGGTCTTGACCTTGAGCTCCACACCATGATTTAATAATGGTATTTACATCATATACAATTTTAACATAATGGGGTCAAAATCGGGATATTACAAAAATCAACTAGTATTCATATAAAACATTAATCCTATTTCCATTTTTCATTAGTTCTATTAACCTACTTAGACCTTATTTTCTATATGTAGAAAATTAGATATTTCTCAATAGAAACCAGCCTTAGGAATAAACAAGGACTATTAACATTATTGACAATTGTTAGAAGTATATAGCAAATATAGCTTAGTTCATAGCCTTCTTCTTCTTTTGCAAAGGCCTACCTATAGACTATTGTCATCTAATTACAATTTTTTATCATAATCCTATATACTTAATCCCACAAACATACAAACTTTTGGCCAACAAATAAACATGCAAATTCTTTCTACAAAATATAGTGTTTGCTATGCTCTCTCTGAAATTCTATTTAAATATCACAAAGCTATATATTCATCCAATTTTGGAATAACAATCAGAACATTTTTTTACTTGCTATATGCATATATGAGTTACATTTTTTATAGAAGAATTGTAGTAACAGAACACGCAAAAGCACTATGGCAATAAATGTGTGCAATATCTAAATGCCTTCCGCTATGTGTACAAAATAAAATACACAAAGATAATTTAAAAAGCATGATGACAATACTCTACAATTAAATTCATATTTGCACAAAGCTATAATGAATCAAGGAATAATAAATGTTTTTTTTGTTTTGTTTTTGCCTTGGAAGGAGTAGCAGGAAAAAAGTCAAACTATTTGGATTTTTTTCTTCGTAATAACAATATAATCAATAGATCCATCAATAAATGTCTTTAAGACGTCAAACCCTTGGATACTTTGTGCAAATTTGAAAATTCTATTGACATCCTAAATAGATGATTTTGTTCTCAATGCTTTGACAAGGGTCTTCAAAGTCTTTCAATTCCTAAAGAGCTCACCTATTGGTGTTTTCAA
This sequence comes from Pseudotsuga menziesii, assembly GCA_001517045.1. Classification (NCBI taxonomy): domain Eukaryota; kingdom Viridiplantae; phylum Streptophyta; class Pinopsida; order Pinales; family Pinaceae; genus Pseudotsuga; species Pseudotsuga menziesii. Next base: position 409,209 of record LPNX010525693.1, on the reverse strand, counting down.
TAAAACCTTGACATCTCCTTTAATGGGGCTATGACAGGGGTGAGGACACCTTAAAGTTTAAATTAATAACCTGGTTCTACACCATCTTGAGTTTGGAATTATAGTCAAAACATAGATTTCCCGTGAAGATTATCCAAAGAATGTTTGACATGGAAATATAATGTCAAGAATTTGAGCATGCATGATCAATATAGAGATTCTCTAGCTACCTTATATTAGATAACTGAAAGGGCATTGTGATACCCTGAGGAAATGTTTAGTGGACAAAGGGATTCCATTCTCACATTTTGGAAGCCAAGATAGAAGAGTGTTGGTTGATTCAGATAATTGTCGTGGGGTTTCTTGCATCTAATAGTTTTTGTTTTTGTTTGTTTGTTTTTTTTTGTTTTTTCCAATTTTAAGTTGAGTAAGAAGAATTAGACCTAGTTGTCAAGACTCGACACTTGTAAACTTATAGCATTAGCTCATGGTTGGGCTTTATTATTTAAATATTAAGTGGTGTAGAATGTCTCGTGATAGGAGAAGCATGCTTCATTTGTAGTTGTTATCACACAAAGTGTAGCTACCCACTTGAGATATCCTATCTGGGACGGTAGAGGTAAGGTAGCTAACCGGTGACACTGGAAGGGCCTCATCACTACGAGTAAAGAGTAGTTGTCACACCGAATGGTCTCTTGTCGCTTTAGATCAAACCGGAGAATGATCAAGGGGGATACCCTACTATCCTAAGAGAGCTAGCACACCTACTCAAGACATTCCTAGGGTTATACAATGATTGAAAGAGGAGAGATAATGAGTGAGGAAGTCTAGATCCAGAGAAGAGATGTGGTATAAAAGTTAGGGCAAAGTTGGGGAGGCTTAGCAAATAGGGAAAAGGACCCAACTTGATTGAAAAAGTACCTCAAAGAGTTTAGGAACATATATTTAGAGAGATCTAGCCACACACAAGAGAAATCTAATGAGACCCACTTAGGGTTTATGCAAAAGTGGACATGGTGGACCCAAAAGAGTAGATTGGGGTAGTGAATGGCTAGATCTAGTAGCTTGAAGGATAGATATGTGAAAATAAAGTGGGTTCAAGCATACCCAGTTGATAGATCTGAATATTTGGCCACCCACCCAAGGAGGGTGCCCCCACCTGGAGAGACTAGTGCTAGATCCCGGGGTAAATGGAGTTGGAATTTTATGAAATTCAAGATCTAGGGTTATTTCAATAATCCACAAGTGGGTTTTGATGGCCATCATAAAAAAACTCACCGGATCTATCAGATCTACAAAACTGGGTTTGAAAGAAAAGGGTTTTGCTTGACAATTGGATGAAAATAATGAAAAACAATACTAACCTTGCATATCGTACCTAAAAATACTTGCAAGCACCTTATATGTTGATGATCCTTCCACTTAGTTACAATTTCAAGCGAGATCCGGCAAGAAACAAGAGAAAAACACTGAGTGAAGGAAGTGAGCCCCATCTTCTCCGCCTGCAAAATCAAACTACCAAAGTGAGATTTGCTCATGGATGAAAAAATTAAGCTGCATACATCATCCAGTGAAAGAAATCCAATGTACAAAGTAAAAATTGAAAACTCCATGAAGATGAAACTATTTGCCTGGAAGATGATGCAAGACGCCTTAGCAATCTCCTCCAACCAATTCACTACCCTACAAAAGATCAGTATGACCTTCAGAGAAAAATATTGATTGCATCCAAGATCCACTGAAATGTCTAAGTAAGAGGCATAACAATCACATCCAAGTACATTCACAAAGCTTCCAAGAGTTTTTGCAAAGGTTAAATATTGTATTCAATATTCTCAGATCCAAAAGTCCCTTTACAAATGAGAGAGCATCTCAATATATATATTTCTCAAGTACATAAAACCTAGATCCAAAAAGATCAAGGGTCAATATCATAAGATAACATCATCCTAATATACGGCTAATATTAGTCGGATACATCATATATGGATCAACTCAATAATAGAATGGGGCGCATCACTAAAAATGCCTAAGGAGGGGCCGCACCACATAAAAATGACAAATAATCATAAGATAGAACATGGTGGGGCTAGGAGTTTATAACTTCACCAGCATGGCCTCTAGGCACAATAACAAGGCCTGATAGTCAATAATCACTAAGATGTCCCCCTCAAAGAATACATCAAAACGCCCTCAAAATGAAGAAATCAAGGACATGTGGATCCCATGTAAAGTGAAGTTGATGCCAGGTGATGAATGTGACACAAACATTATGCCTCAAACCAATTCCATGCCATTTCATTGCCTCATTTTCCCAAATCGATTTCCTTATTATCCATTTTTTTATCATCAAAATGTTGCCTCATAAACATAAAACTGTCAATGTCTCAATAGGGACCAAAAATTGAAGCCAATTGACTGCCTGGATAGGTCTAGCATCATAGAAATATGGTACAATCGATTGGCTGCAGCACATGACTCCCTATGGCTCCCTAGGAGAACTCACTATCATCTACACTATGTTTTATTTTTAATTTCCCAGGGCTAAACTGCTACAAAATACTTGAAAGACCCATATTTCTCATGTAACTGCCAGAAACTGTAAACCGACTATACCAATGGACTCATAATGTCCAAATCAACTAGGAATAAGTACTCATACACCATATGTCCATCTCAAAGGCATGTCAAAGGCCCCATCCATGTTAGAACCATAATAATAATAAAGTCTGTAAATGTTAATAATCATAAAAAATAATACAAGCCATCATAGTAAACCACCATCTGAAGCATGGATATGTCTAGTGGAAACTGATAGACCATAAATAATCATCATCCACAACCGTTGGTATAAAACTCATCCCGGACCCTACTCATGGCTTAGTCAACACTGAGTTTACCAGGTCAAGACTAGTCAAATGATGACCAAAGCACTAAACTCTAATGCTGCAAGGTACAAATGGACATGCATGCTCAGTTATCTATTCTAACAGTGAGACTCAAGTACAATTACCTTATGTTGGCGATTATAAGCACAATACATATATATAAATAATCTAAATCAAGCTGATCAACCGCTTTAAACAAGAACCTCCAGTGTATACTCATTTACATATTTAGCCATTTTGTCAATCAAGGGTGAAGGTGGATGAAACCATGTAAGGCTAAGGGAATGAATTGACACTCGACACTGTAAGCATCTAGGATAAAGGACAAGGGAATCCACACAACACATAAGTTGGATTAGGTGAACAAGAGGGAATGACAATGTCTCACAAATGGGTGGAATGATAAGAAGGTTCCACTAGACTATGAACAAGCAACCTTTTTAGCAATTTATTTGCACAACAATATACATTGGTTAACCTCTAGAGGCAGGTGCCCTGGTAAGCCTTTTGGGATTCCAGAAAATGACAAAGACATGACCTTTGGGGGCCAATCCCACCCTGTTTCCTTGTGGGGGAAAATGATTTGTACATTATACAATGAATGAGTGCTCATGCTTTATCCATAAACTTTCAAGACATTTAGTTCACTTTTACACAAGGTAATAGCCAGCCTACAAAAGCATTTTCCCTTGAAATCCTTCTGGGCTCTAGAAAATGACTAAGGCCTAGCCCTGCTGCCAGCGAGAATCCATAGACCCGATGTTGGGCCTGGGGAAAGCGTGCAAGAAATAAGTGCAAACAAAGAAACACGCAAGATTCAATCCACCGCGCAAGCACAAGCAAGAAAAGGAAGCACGCAGCAGGGATAGAAGAAATATGCGCAGACAAGGAAATTTGCACGGAAAAGGAAAACTGTGCGGAAGAGGAAATCTGCATAGAAGGAATATGCGCAAAAGATGTCACCCGCACGGAAGGAATATGCCACAAGGTAAAGCAGTAGCACAAGTGTAGAATAATGGCTGAAAGCGACAGGACGATCGTGGGTGTTGAAGTCGGCTTAAGGCGGCAGATGCCACACGAGTCCACGCATGCTGTAAGTAAGGTCGTTAGTGCCTCATGTCAAGTCATGATCGCCACATCTGTAGCCTGAGGGGCGGCTGATGGTGACAGTTAATGGACTGCCTGTATGCAGTCGACCCTGCGTGGTCATGTAAAATAGTATAAATAGGAGGGATTCAATAGTTATAGGGTTGCTTTTTAGTGGCTTTGGAGGTTGCTTTTATATTATGTTTGAAGGGTTAAGAGGGAGAAGGCATGAGAGCCAAATGGTAGATTAGTCGGAAGTCTGCAGGATGCAGGCGGAGGTAGTGCAATAGGAGAGAAGATCTGCTAGAGAGGTGCAGATGCTAGAGAGATCAATCCAAGCCATGTGTGGATCAGTAGATGGTAGCAGTACTTAGGAGAAATAAGACAGAGAGCATGAGAGCAAGAGAGAATCTGAGCAGAAAGCTAGATCTAAGACAGTCTACAGTCAAATGCAGGCTGAAGGTGCCATATATTTCTCATTCCAGATGAAGAGCGCCTTATGGTTTTTCCCGGATGGGTTTCCACATGAACTTTCCTGTGTGCTAATGATTGAATGTATGTGGTTGTTTATGTTTATGTTTATGCTTATGTTTATGACGCAAGTCTTGTCATGGATGAACGAATGTTGTGCTGTCAATAGAATTCTGACTGCGTGAATAGGTTATTATGCGCTGCTTTTGAGTATTAGTTTATGTTTATAGCGCAAGCGTTGTTGCATGTCTATTATGTTGCGCCTATTTGCTAGCTTGCTCTTATATTCAGTTATGTTTAAAGTACTAAGGTTGAATCTGTGTTGCGCCATTAGTAGTTAATAAAATATATGCACGATGTGCGCTATAGTTTGGCAGAAATGACTCCATCCTCGCGACTTGGTCGAGCTCCTTGGCCATGCGCCAAGGGACTATAATCCCTCAACAAATCACGGAAACATGGTTCCGACGGTTACCCATCGAAGAGATATCTCGGGTGAGACTGTGCCTGCTCTGCGGGCGTTGCCGACGGGGCTTGCTCTGTCGGGCCGGTATCTCGGGTGTTTGTTGGGTTGACGGGTTGCACAGAACCTGGGTCGCGCGAGTTAGGGAAATTGGCCAACACCCAACGAGTTTGCCTCACCCTGTTTCCCTTGTGGGGACAAATGAGCCTTACATCATACAATGGATGAGTGCTCATCCTTTGGCCACTGACTATTTTATAACATTTATACTTTATTTGCAACAGTTTCTAAAGACACTATTGTTTTGCTAACAAGGCATCCATTTATAATAACTTTAAGCTATGATGCCTTAGCATCTAAGGACACTCTTTGGTACGACTGCTTGTGTTCAATACCTAGAGGTAAACCATCCATGTGACAAGCATCACATAAACCAACACCGACACACAATTTAGACATGGAGACTTATTCCAACATAGAGGTGAAGGTGGGGGAAATCCTAGATGTCACTAGTCAAGTTACAAGTCAAGGTTAATCAACAAAAAGGGAATACAACGGATGGATGAAGACAGTGAAGATGGTGCCAATACTAGCAAGTTGTGTCTCTAAAGGGAAATGACCAAATCCATACTCCAAGTAGGGCAAGGCCAATGAGTATATAGAGGAATATCTTATACACAACAACTAAATCATTTATACTTTAGATTCCAAGTAAAACCAAAATAAAGTATCGCCAATATACAACCATTATCAACTAAGTCTCCCTGCTAAAATAGACAACAGAGCAACATCAAAGTCCATATGCACAAAACCATAATATCACCTGGGTCATATACCTGAACTGGATCTTAAACAAATATGAGGATCACTAAAACAATTGTTGTTGCTACATATCATGGGCACTGTAATAATATCTGCTATGGGTCATGAAAAAGAATGGCTAACTCAGTCATCGAATATGGGGTCATGAGACTCAGTCATGGCATAAAATTGGTCCATCTTGATGCTTTGGATATGATGAAAGTGGGAGATCATCAACTGGTGGCTCATCATCTGTTGATCTCATGGTAAAGGACTTGCTCAAAGAATTGCTAAGTACTGCTCAGGAACAAAAGTAGCCCAGCTACTATATATGTGACAACAATAGCCAATTGCAAAATTAGTCTATCATATAGATAATTAATATGAATATACAATCAATTATGTTTATGTTTTATATTTTTATATTTATTTGTTGACTTTGTATGTGTATGTATTTAATTTGCATAACTACGCATCGAATTGTTGTAGAACTACAATGATGTCATAGGTTGGAAATTAAAATATTTAAGTTGTTATTGCTTTGCTTCAACTATTGAAATCTATAACTAGTCAATGGAATCAATTTTGGTATCAAATGTAAGGTCTTATGGTATTTTGAGGTGCAATGTAGCCTCGATAATGTAACATACAAATATCTATGTTATATGTTTAAGAAAATTTTAGTGAACACAAATATACAACGCCATTATTACAAAGTATTTTATCACCTAAAGTGCCAGATTATGTTTGATATAGCATACAACCTTGCTATCAGAACACTACAACTTTTTTTTTTCCAATGGAATAGACACCATGGGAAACCATCATGTACTTCACCTCATTTCAAGAATGGTACCCAAGGTAAACCCTTTCGTTGCAGTGAGGAGGCAACTTAACATGATGGTGACATCAAGTGAGGCCCTAGCATAGCCACCCTAGGATTTGACCCCGAGACCTTTTGCTTGTTGTTTACAACACTCATCCACTTAAGCTAACCCACATCAAAACACTACTACTTATAAAAAGGAATTGCAATTTTTTTGTGTCCACAACAAAAATGGACTAATCATGAAAACAATAAAAATGCCAAATTATAATAATGACATCAACTTAAACTTCCCAGTTTTTTTATTATTATTGAGAAAAATAATTTGTTCAAGGTTACTTCAACATCCTTGTATTTCACTAACAAATGAGCCTATCAAAACTCTTGTTTGTAATATTTTATTGCATTGAAACTTTCATCAATCATTGACATCCCATCAATCAATTAGATTAATGATCAATAAGTTGTCATTGAATTCAAGTTTGACCAGGTTTCAAAGATTTGGAACATTGAGCCAAAAAGGTATATTAACTATGCAAATTAGCCCACGACACTTTGTAAAAAGTGTAAGACTTGGCAAAGGGAAACTCACAAATATTCCATTTTAATCTCAACCAATAAATAATGGCAAACATAGGTTCATGATATTCATTTTCACTACTATAAAAAAAATGGCAACACGCCCTCCACAAATATTCCCTATAAGTGTATGTGTCACTTGTTTATCTATTACAAAGACAATAGCTTAGTTGCATTGATGATAATAGATACAAACAACACATGTTATAAAATATCCATTTCTAAAATATCCATTTCTAGTTATCAATACACATCTTATAACCATGAAGAAATGAAACAAATTTAATTGTTGACTATGCACATATTGAAAGCTAAAGAACAGGATCACTGCATTCATCACGACATATATGAACAACAAACACTATAAAATATTGATCTCCAACTATCAAAGAAACGCCTACGAGCCAACACACAAATTTGTAGTTGTATATTAGCACAATACAACAATATATCTGCAAATAGCTCCATATTTTAGATGAGATGGAATCCTGTATACACAAATTCTTTACCTTCAGCTTTAACATTATAAAAAAGCAAGAATAAGTATGTCGAGATTCGCATGCTCTTTAGTTGACTATATACACAACAATTCTAATAACAAATTATAACTAGCATAGATCCATTTAAAAGGTGATCTACCCAGCACTTAGAGGGATCAAATATCTCAAGGTGTAATTTCTTTTTTAGAGTGGAAGTGTTAAGGAAATGTGTTATCCAATGTTTATGGTTTTAGTATACCTAATTTATTTTGTTATATATATATATATATGAAATTCTAAATAATTTAAATTTAATTTAAATCAACATGTTATTTTTAATAATATTTTATTATTTTTTATAAAGGACATGTGTCAACTCTAGGATGAGCACAGAAGGAGTTACACATCTCTCCCATATTGGGTTGTAGAATGCACCTCTTCGATGCAATCACAGTTGAGGACAAAACACATTCAAGCAAGCGGTCAATAACAAGTTCTAATCAAATTCGAAGCCAACACACATTCAATCAAGGAGAAACTCTAAAAAGCGAACAGAATGGAATACAGAAATCAACTACAATGTTTTAAATGACACTAGGCGATGCAAGTAACACAAGCCCATGCCCAAAAGGTCTACAAAGTTGCGACAAGAAAGCTTACGGGCCATATAAAGCCACCACAAAAAATCTTTAAAAGCCAAGACAACGACCTGAACAAAGCCATAAAATCTGAACCCATCTTCTTGCAAATGGAGTTCAAAGTTAATTACACCTTGACAAATTGTCCCATCTATTGCTTATCACATAACGAGACCCAACAAACCAACCATAGTTGCTCTGACATATTAGCGAACCCAACAACCTTGGTAGTTTTTTTATTGCAACTTTGGGATGATTGATTACGTCTTAATCCAGACAGGATTTTAAGATCAAATTGATTGATCAAGGATCATCATTTTATAACTTAATTAAGTTAGGTGCATTTATCATCAAAACTTAACTTGGGGCATTAAGCAATAAATACCTAAAACACTGTATCGATATTTGCACACTGTATCACGGAATTGGAGCTGACCCCCAATAAAAAAAAACAATTACAACATTAACAAATTCCACATAAGCATTCAAATTCAACAATCTAGGTAAGCGGTTAAATCCCTTAATTTAGAGACAATGCACATAGGTGTATGAATCCCTTACAGACCAAGCCAGTGCTTGATTAAAAATACAAACAAAAAAAGGACATCAATCAAGGCATGGATATGTCTAGATGCCCGAGACATCCTGCAAGTAAACAAAGCACAATATGCTAACCAACAAAAAAACCCACTGAAACAGAGACCATATGCCAAAAAAAGAACAGTGGACCAATGACTAGTGAACATCTTTTCAAATTCTAACCTAGCCCTTTCATTTTAGCAACAAAACATTTTTTTCTAAACAAATACACTAGGTAATTCATGCACACAATAATTGACCTATCTAACATATTTCAACGCATTCTTCACATACGTGCATATCCACTACCACTTGTTGCAACAAAAAGTCCCAACAAAAGTGAAAATGCATCAAACTACTCGTTTTGCCCTTACCCATCTACCAACAGACACTCGAAAGAAAAGCCACAAAAGTTTGTAGGACCATCATCACTTGCGATCATCAATAGAACAATCAACACAACAACAAACCCTCCCATCAAACCCACTCCAAACCCTCTACCTCTCGCAACTTAACTTCACATGCATCAATCCCTTGCAAACACCACACAAAGGCCAATGTGAACAAAGCACACATAAGCATCAACATAGCATTGACCAACACGAATCGCAACCCCAAAAAACAATCATCAACACCATCCCAACAATGCCTAAAAAAATCAAGCATGGGCGAAAGCATCAACTAGAGAACAATTTGTGAACTAGCAAGTCGTATCAACTAGAGAACAATTGCGTGTTGGAGAAGTTGTATACATAATAATATTTGGATGTGAGGTGATGGGGAGTCATATGCTGAAAACCCTAAGCTTTGTATTGGTTTTTTTATGGTGAGGTGGGTGACGAGGTGTTATTTCCTGGTAGTCTGTAACCTGTGTTGATGATCCCCTTATTGTGTTTGTCTTTGTTTGGATATAGTGCTGGGTATTTTACCTTTTACTTCAAATATGCTTAGGGGTAAGTTTCAACCCTAGAGTTTGAAGTTCTGGAGTCTAGCCATGATTTTGGCCCATCCTAGTACCAACCGGATTAAACAAGTGGGAACTGGCTATTTCTTTCTATTTGGGAACAAGTTCACCTCGATTTTCCTGGGTTTTCTGGGGTTTGCTGTTGGTCTTAGGGTTTTTTTGTTGTCTGGGGAAGTTAAGTCTTAGGGTGTCGATATGTCTGCCCTCTCTCTGCCAGATTCTAAGCATGTGAACGGTTGTTGGTCAAATGGTCAGATGTGGGTTTCCTCGAAAGCCCCATAATGTTCGAAATTGGAGGATGTAGTCACTAGGATTAAACCCTTATGTCATAATGCAAGGAAGCATCTTGAATTTTCGGAGGTGGGTACTACGGGATTCGAAGCAGGGTCAGGTTCTTTTCCTGGCCATGTGAAACCTCAGGGTGGTGCGGTTGAATCGGTTTCCCATAAGTCAGACAAAGGTCGTATCCTGTTTGATAAAGTTAAGAAGGGGATGCCTCTCTGCGTTTTGGGTCGGGATTTTATCTGTGGCATGGTCTCTCATCTTGTCGAGAGGCCCCTGGTTGGTAAGTTCAAGTTCTTGCGCTTGACCCGGGCATAAATTATTTCCTAGATTAGGGTTAAGTTTTTATATCTAACATCCCGTGGGTGTTGATGTTGGTTAATGGTTGGGTGGTTTTTCACTTCATGTCTGTGGAGAATCGTCGGGCTATCGAACAATGGTATTGGGTTATTGGTAGCGGTTCACTGGTGCTGGCCCACTGGAAACTCGATTTTGACCCATGGAAATCTTCCCCCCCTAGATGTCACCTTTGGGTTATTATGACTGGTCGTTTCACTCTTTTGTTCGAATATTAAAGGGTTTATGAGCATCGCCAACTCTGTAAGTTCATTTATTATGATGGAGGCTTCTTTTCTGTCGGGGGATGAGCGGTCAACTCCGTAGGTTTTGGTCGATGTGGATTCAGTTGGCGACCTTTCGACCAATTGAGAGGTGGTTTGGGAGGGAGGCTCTTTTATCCATCAAGTGGACAATTGGAGAGTCTTGTTCAGGTGTTTCAAGTGTAAAAGGACTGGTCATCAGAAGGCAGATTGCACTTCGGTATTTTTGAGGGTTGCACCCTCAGGGTCGCAGGTGGTTGGTTTAGGAGGTTTAGAGGATGTCGTGATGGATATCATCTTTTCTATTCCTATGGATCCAGCTTCTGCGCAATCCTTTGTCGGTAAATTTGTCTATAACCTTCCTTCTCTTCTTAAATTCTTGTCGGTTGATGATTTTCGAAAATCTATGAGTGCTCCTTCTTTGCCTTTGGCTGGTGTGGGAGTAGGGGAGGCTCTTGTTCAGTGTGTTTTGAAGCTAGGGGGTGGCTTTGTTAATTTGAAGGTCTTATTGTTGTTGGTGAAGGATTTTGAGACTGTGGTCCCTTTAGCAGGTCTTGGGTCGGTGGAGGACCTTTTGGATTCTTTGAGCCCAACTTTTCAGCCTAGCGATTCCCCTCTGTTACCTTCAAGGGACTTAGCCATTTGGATGATTCTATTTCCTCGTCCTCTGTGCAGGAGTTTTTGACTACTCCTCTTGGAAGTAAGCTTCCCCTTAAAGCTTTCTCTTTGGTAGCCGACGATCCTGATGTTCTTCCTATTTTTGCTCTCCATAACCCTAATGTCACCTTGGAGAAGGTTAGAAATTCTAGAAAGTCTAAGCAGGTAGGGGGAGTGGGAAAAGTTGGGGAAGAGACCGGCAGCTGGGAAAACCCTAGGGATTCGTCACTTTTCGACAAAAGGCTTGCCTCGCCTTTATATGGTGGTTCAAGATTGTCGGGCTCTTAGAGATGAATAAGCCCTGGAGTGGTTGCCTCATGAATGTGGTCTCCTTCAATATTCAGGGATTTGGCAGCGACCCTAAGTGAGCTACCCTGAAACATATATTGGGTGTTTTAAGGCCCAGGATTTTAATTCTTCAAGAAACAATGATCTCTGCGAACTATGCTTGTGATTTTTTTTTGAGCTCAAACTGACCTGGCGTGTTTGTGCTTTGGATGCCTCAGGTATTTCGAGAGGCACTTTGGTTGCTTAGGACCCATCTGTGGCACATTTAAAGGTTTTTGTTACCAGTGTCAGGATTATGGTTGAAGGGAAGCTGAAGGGATTTGACACTACTGTTCGTATTCTCAATCTTTATGCTCCTTACAAGAACCAGTGTGTTTTTTGGGACGCAGTCGTCTAGGCAGGTTTACTAAATGGCGAAGCATTGATTCTGGTTGGGGACCTCAATTGTACTCTTTATTCGAATGAAGTATGGGGAAGAGGTAAAACTCGGGATCCCTTTTCAAATTATTTCCTCAACTTGTTTGATTCGACAAATCTTTTAGATATTATTCCTTCTACTATGGTCTCAACTTGGTCAAACATGTGCTGTGGTCTTGGGGGTGCTACCAAACGGTTGGTCAGGTTCTTGATGGTGGAGGCCTTAATGAAAGATATCTACAGATTTAGGTCCTGGGCTCACGCTACGGGTTTCTCTAATCATAAGGCTATTTTTCTGCAATTGGATTTTGACTGCGAGAAGGTCCACTATCCTTTCAAATTTAATCCTGCTTGGCTTGCAAATTCTGATTTCAGTGATTTTGTTCGAGACCGATGGGGAAACTTGGTCAAGGGGTCTGGGAGATCTCTAGTTCAAAATCTAGTTTGTAAATTGAACTTGCTTAAAGTGGAAGTTAGAAGCGAGGAAAGAGAAATAAATAAGCGATATGAGGAAGAGTTGGATAGGATTGAGATTGAATTTCAACATCTTTCTGAAGGCCATGATGATTCTTACTCATATGTGGATAGAAAGGCCTGTTTGGTTACTTTGGAAAACCAAAGAAGGGATTTATTGAGAATCAAGGAGGATACGTTGAGGCATCAGAGTCGGCCTATGTGGTTGGCTATTGGGGATAACAATTTGAAAAATTTCCATCGTTTTGTGACGTCGCGGAAAACGAATAATGTTATTTGGGATATTAAGAATACTCAAGGGGATCTGGTTTCTGGGGATAAAATGATGAAATATCTGGCGACATATTTTTTTCAAGGTATTTACTCTAAACCTTCCTCGACATGTCTTCTTAGTCAATTAAATGTTTTCAAGCTATTCCCAAGGCTATTTGGGGAAGAATATTGTGCTAAGATTGGGGCTTGGATTTCCTTGGAGGAGGTCAAACAAACTTTAATCCATTTTCCCAAGGATAAAAGTCCCTACCCCCATGGGTGGACGGTTGAATTCTATCTTCATTTTTTTGATCTGCTGGGTCATGACCTTACTAAGGAAATTGGTGAAACTTGAAGGACAAGGGTGATTCCTGGCTCATTGAACTCCACCTTTATTACTTTGATTCCGAAAAAGGATAAACCATAAGCCTTTAGTGATTTTCGTCTTATTCCACTTTGTAATCTCTTGTACAAGATCATATCCAAAATCATTGGTTCTAGATTGAAACCTTCTCTGGACAGGTTTATTTCAGAGAGCCAGTTTGGTTTCTTACCAATCAGGCACTTGCAGGATGTTGTTGGCATTACACATGAATGTCTCCACTCTTTGAAGTTGAATAAGAAGAAGGCCTTTATCCTTAAATTGGATCTCGTCAAATCTTACGATCGCTTGGATTGGTATTTCCTTAGACTTATTCTTATCCAATCTGGATTATCCTATGACATTTGTTCTTGGATTATGGGTTGTGTTACTTATGTCAGGTGTGGGATTTTAATCAATGGTTCACCTTTTCCTTTTTCCTCGAGATGTAAAGGTATTGGACAGGGGTGCCCCTTGTCTCCCTACCTTTTCGTTTTGGCCATTGAAGGACTTAGTCTTCTTTTGAGAAATGCTAAGGAGTCCAAAACTATTGTTGGAGTGTGTTCGCTGGGACTGTTAACCTTACTCATCTTATATTTGTGGACTATGTCCTTTTGTTTGGGAATGGTTCGGTTGAGGAGTAGCACTCTTTTCGTGCTATCATTAATCTATTTTGTGTATATTCAGGCCTTGATGTTAGTAAATTGAAGTCATGTTTTATCTATGCTAATGTGGATGAGGATGAAAGAGATTCAGTTCAAGCTTTTCTCAACTATAAAATGGTTGATTTCTTGGATGGCTTCAAATACCTCGGTTTTTTCCTCAAACCGGTTGGTTATGTAATGAAGGATTGGGAGTGTCTTCTTCGAAAGATTGCGTGGAAAATTAGAGGTTGGTCTGGTAGATATCTGTCCTTGGGGGGAAAGGCTCATTTTGATAAAGTCTGTTTTATAGAGTGTACATGTCTTCTGGTTCTCTCTTTTTCATATCCCAAGATCTATTTGATCAAGTATCAGGAAATCTCTTTTTTATTTCCTATGGGCAGGTAGACTTCTTGGTGGTAAATTTCATTTATGTGCTTGGAAGATTCCCTCTTAGCCTTTATCCTATGGAGGGTGGGGGATTAAGTGTCTTGCAAGTTTTAATCTAGCATTGTTTGCTACCAATTTATGGCGTTGTCTATTTGATCAAGGCTTATGGGGTAAGGTTATTTGTGCCAAATACTTGAATAGGTTGAACCCGGATTTGCAGATCAGGAATGGTAACAAGAAGTAGATTCACTCCTCTTGTATTTAGGCTAGCTTCCTTAACAATTTTCCACTAATTAATCATGCTATTTCTTGGGCAGTTGGAAGAGGTACTCTAGCAAATATTGGTATGGACCCTATTGTGGGGATGGAGATGGAGTTCAGACTGTCCAAGAATCTTATCTCCTTCTTACACCAGAAAAACTTGGTGGTTTTGAAGCAGGCCTGAAAGGTGGATCTGAGTGGTCCTGCCCGGTGGGTCTCGGATCAGGATCTTCAGCTGACTGGTATCCTTGGAGCGGAATGGTCCAGGTATGTTGTTGGTTTATCACAGGCTAGTATATCCCTCTCATCCTCTCCAAACAAGTTGGTTTGGGGGAGGAATAAAGATAGTGGCACTGTTACAGCTAAATTGGCTTATGACCTGATATTTGAATCCAAACCGAAGGTAGTTGTGTGTTGGTGGAATCAGTGGCTTTGGAAGTCTCCTTGCCCATTAAATATCAAACTTTTTGTGTGGATCTGTCTGAATGATAGGATACTTACTTGGGATTCACTTCAGCAGGAAGGTTACTATGGGTCAAACATATGTTCTTTTTGCAAAGTGGATGCAGAAAGTGTGAATCACCTTTTTGGCCATTGCTCCTTTTCAAGTTTATTATGATGGAGTTGAGCAACCACTATCATTTCATGTTACAGTGGGATAATGAATTATTGATTGACAACTTATTTATTAGGTCTACTTCTGTGAAATCGCTCAGTCACCTTCATTTTTTGAGATTTGGGAACATTGGAAGATTCGCAATCGAGCTCTATTTCATGATTTCTTGTTTGATTCTTCGATTGTGGTATCAAAGATTGCAGGAGCTTTCTCGGCTTGGCACTCCCCCAAACCTATGAAGAAGATCCGTTACATCCATCAACCCTGTTTTCTGATGGATCATCCTACTGGATTCTTTGATGGTGCTACGTAGGCAAGTTTATGCGGTGTTGGTTTTGTTCTAAATCTTAATGCTCAAGTTGTTATCAAGGGATGGATGGAGGTTGGGTGTGGGACCAATTCTAGAGGAGAGCTTCTGGCTCTTTGGGGTATCCTCTGTCTATCCAAGGGTTTTAGGGTGGATAATATCTTCATTGCAGGTGACTGACAGGTTATTATTGGATGGGCTGGTGGTTCCTCCAACTTCCATTCTCTCATTTTGGACCATTGGAAGTCGAAAGTTCGTAAGTTGATCTCCTCTTTCTTGAGCATCACTTTCGAGCATATTAATAGGGAGCTTAACACTTTAGCTGATCGTTGATCTAAACACGAGCTTGGAGAGATGGATGGTCTCATTTATTACGAAGTTTGGCACAATTACACTCTATCTTCGAGTGGTTCATTGGTCATTCACTCACGCTCTGTCTACTATCCCTGTGGACGATGGATTTGTATGTATTTTTGAATGATCTCTTTTCCACCACTTAGTTTACTAAAGTACTAGCATTTTGTGCTTAGTAGCAATTATGTATAGTGAATTTTCTTGTGGATCTACACATGAGCATTGAAGGACCCTATTATCTAAAGTTATTATGTAAATTCTCGTTTCAACTTTTTAATTTAAAGTTGCATTTTTTCGCTTTGAAAAATAAATAAATTACGCTATGTAAACATTATTATGTACATATACTTGCGATGTGAGCATTAAAGTTTTGAACCTCAACGTTCTCTTTTTTTTTTTCAAAATTAAATCCTTAAAATAAAATCTCTAAAACTTGAAAATATTTTTTCCCGCCAAAACATTGGAGCGAAACGTTTCCCGCCAATTTAATTTTTTTGTCCCTTCTTGCTTTATAAGGCTGTATTACCACTAACGAAGCTTGCTGCAAGTATCTCCGGTGTTATTCAGATCTTCTATCGCGTCTTTGAATCGTGCGTGCATTTCATTTTACATTTTCAACTTGTACTTTCGCAGCAGCAAAGATGGTGTTGGCTCTGAGACCGGCGAGATTCTATGGCAGCAGCCTCCCGAGGCCCTTCATTTACAGCGATGTGAAGTTCAACTCGGAAAGAGTCGATCCCCCGATGGGTGTGACGGCCCCGTTCATGGCCTGGGCTAATGACGCACACTGGTCCATGGGCGGCGTCTGCCTCAAGAGAAAGCGTTTGCAGGGGAGAATCGAAGGGAGTGTCAAGAAGCTTAGAGAGGAGGAGGAGAGAGAGTCGAATGCAAAAAATAGGGACGAGAAGAAGAAAAACGACGAAGAAAAGAAAAAGAAAAAGAAGAGCAAATCTGATGAAGATGCCCCGACGAAGGGCGATTCAGCTTCAGGCAGTCTGAAAACTAAGGGCTCTTCCAGCCCTAACACTAAGGGTATTTCCAGCCCAAAAAATAAGGGCTTTTCAAGTCCTAAGTCTCCTGTCTTGCCCAGTCCAGTCGAGTCACCGAGATATGGTAGATCGATGGTGAGCCAGGTCTATAAGCGCAAGTGGTCGGAACTGGATGAGGACTCCGAAGGGGATTTGCTCCTAGCCGTGCCGGAGTCAAGGAAGAAACCGAGCAAGAAGCGGTCGCCCAGGGTTCGAATCCGTGTGAGGAAACTGGGAGATGTTTTCAACCAGCAGGCCATGGATGGATTTGATATCCCCGGCGGTCAAGGGATCGAATCTAACAAGGTTCCCTCGGTCGTTCTGCTGGCAGCGAAAGAGCAATCTGAGAAAATAATGGGCGTGTATGATTATGTTTCAGTGCCAGATAGGGTTATGAAAATGACCCTCAAAAGGGTTTCGCCAAAGAAAAATCCGGCGACTTCCCCCGCATCCAAGGCAACTTCACCGGTTGACGTCGTTCGGCGCAGTAACCGTCTATCGTTAACTCCATTATCAGGTTCTCGTTAGCAGTGTTATTTTTTCAGATCCACTCCACGTGACTGACGCTGTGTATTATAAGCTCCAGGGTTAGGGTTTAACAGCGGGGTTAAAGAGCTTCATAATGTTAGTTTTTTCGGTTTTGCATAAGTTCAGTACCTGATTTGTAAATTTTAATGGAACTTCTAATCATGTGTTTATTGAGCTAATTTAGACGACTTATTGGTTCTTGATAGATGCTTGTTCCCATGGTTGAAAGTAATAATTGTAAATTTGAGCTTGGCCTATGATGTTTTGTGTATTGAAATCCAAATCAAAGTGGCTTGGGTTTGGGCGTCTGTAAATTGCCGTTTTTCTAGTGCTTTATTCATTTTATTACATTTTCTAGCGCTTTATAGTGTCGTGAATGGTTGGTCTAATTTGATATTTAAATGAATATGCTTTTATTGCAATGAGATTTACATAAGCATCAAAATAGATAAACCATGGGCACTCTAGTGTTGTTCCAAGGATTCCATTGACCTTGGGCATATTGTTTGCAGCATTTTCTTGTGTCCTTTAAGCCAATAGTTAATAAATAGGTCCAGGGTAGAAGTCAGTACAGCTAAGCTGTACAAATAACTTCCATACTGTCATACTATTGTCCATGAAATGATTAAAAAATTTCAAACGAAAAGGAAATAGATATGATCGTACTAGTTGATGATATAATACTCAGGCAAGACATTATCTTCCTGTGATTTGAAAGTCAAGTTATAGTAGAGAAATTGACTCAGTTGATTGTTGGGATTCTTGTAACGACATTGTTCTGTCTTTTTCTGTAAATTAGTTGCTCTGTTTCATTGGAGCAGAGCAAAGCAATGTAAGACTCTTATCGCTGACCTTTTCCTACTTGATTTGGCTGGCCATTGTTTGGCAATGAACTTCTAATTCTCATGGGAAGGTTAATGACAATATTCCATTCAATTTTATCCTTGAACCATTTTCATGTGAAGGGCTTTAGCCAAAGCTAAGATGTCAATTGCTGATTTCACTTGGGCTTCCACATAATCGTGGAAAAACACCTGTAACAACATAATAAGTCAACCATTTATTGTGTATAGTAGATTGTAAGACGATTCTCCTTCATTTAACCCTCTCAGGATCTTGAGATAAGGCAGGGGGTTCTGGATCATGAACATCTCTGAAGTCGCGCAAGCCCTACATCCTTTACACTCTTAATTTATGTTCTTTTCTCTAATGTGTGTCGGATATTTGCTGTATAAGACCTTCCCTGATGAAGTAATCTCTTGGTGCTGGAAATAATTCTCTTTTCCCACATGCATTAAGATTCCTCTGCTCACCACTCACGGTGAACTCCCCCACAGTTTGATAGCTGGCTTTGTGGGTTTGATCCCTTATCTTGATGGTTTCAGAAAATGACTTTCACGGGGTTTTCTCTCTGCTTTTGATGTAGTTATGGTTTTTCAGCTTTTGAGCAGGGAGGGCTAAAATAGTAGTGGGATTTTTTTAAAACCATGGGAACGGCAACCTCTCAATAGTATATCCAACAACCTGTAAACCAAATATACCATAGTTAGATATCTTGATGGTTCCAGAAAATGACTTTCACAGGACCTTACCCTTGCCTTCAATGCCAGTTTTAATTCTTTGGCTGTCGAGGGGGAGGGCTAAAATAGTATTGTGGTAGACAAAGACGAGTAACATTCATATCCACTCTCTTCACTAATAAGCTCCCACGCCAGTGAATGACTCGTTTCCTGTGACAGAGACTACCATCGGTGTGTTCCACCTCAGGTGGGCTGCGATGCTCATAACGAAAAGGCAACCCACACAGAAATCCAGAAACTCTCTACCCAACATCCCTTCCCTTCCTCGTATGTTCTATTTGTCGTGCTATTTTGAATGGCATCATTCCATCTTGTTAGATGGGTCTCCAATCTGCTTCAACATCACATATCAATCACTTTATTTCTTGTTCTCCTGATAAGTTAAAACTCCACATCGAGAAAGGACTTGAACGATCTAATGGGTTTCGCTGCCAACATCGCTAGGTGTGCATTCATAAATCCTCCTAGTGTTTGATTTGAAGGACACCTACCGAAAAACATTATACATTACTCGTTCTCTTACATATATTGGATATCTCCTCCCCCTCAAGGCAATGTGATCCAAGCTTAGGTTTTCTCGTGCCTTTTCCAACAGACCTTTGAAGAGGTTTCCATATGAATATTCATTATAAATGTTGGTCTCTAGTACCTACTTACCATTTAAGCATAATTTAATGAATAAATTCCTTAATAATGCATTGTTTTGATGATATTAGAGATCTTATTGTCAACACATTTGTATCTTTATACAAATTATATATTTTCAAATTGGTTATAATTTTATAACAAACTCGTTTTTATAAGACTAACTTTTAAGGCTAAGGACTTATGTAATTATGCACTTTTACATACTTAGGCTTGGTAAGTTTATTCAGGTTTTTTTTGGATGTATGGGTTTAATTACTTGTTAGTCCATTTAATGGTGTATATAAGTCATCCTTGCATATGTGGATATGCTATGTGGATATGAGATAGTTTTAATTTGATGTGCTATAATGGTAAACCATGAAAATGATGTTATTGGTTTTGTTACCTTAATTTATTAAGAAGAGATAAATTTTTGAGGAAGTTTGTAAGAAAAATAAATGTAAAAATTGTTGTTCAATTTGAAGAAACTTTGTAGTAGAAGAATGGCACGAGGTTATGAGAAAGAGTTGTTGCCATAAAGAAATTAGTTACCCACGATGATCACAAAATATGGAATTGTAACAACATTTGTAACAGTCTACTGAAAAAAAACACCAAATAAGCCACAAAAGCAAGAGTGTAATATACCCATGATATCACTTCATAGCATACTTAATTTTGTACTTGACATGGGTTGTTTTTGTTCTTTTGATACCATTCTGCATTCTCAAATTACCCATGATATCACTTCATAGCATACTTAATGTTGTACTTGGCATAAGTTGTTTTTGTTTTTTTGATACCATTCTGCATTTTCAAATTCCCCATGATATCACTTCATAGCATACTTAATGTTGCACTTGGCATGGGTTGTTTTTGTTTTTTTTGATACCATTTTGCATTCTCAAATTGTAAATCTTCAATGACATTTAGCAAATTAGATAACTTATAAGAAATTATTCAAGATCCATGATGTTTGGCCCAATTAAAAGCAAAGCATATAGACAATGATATTCATCATATTGAAATGTTGAACAGAGTTTGTGTTGATATTGCAATTTATTTCTTTCAAGATCTCTTTATTGATATAGACAAATTGAAGGCAAAGATGTATATTCTTATTTTACAACTTCTATACTAGGATAAAAAATAAATTCTAACGCAATGAGATATTGTTGAGAACAAATTGAAGGCAAAGATGTATACTCTCATTAATAACTTCTATGCTAAAACAATAAAAAATTATAACGCAATGAGATATTGTCTAACGAGATGAGATATCGACAATTCTCATTGTCTTCAAATCAACAAAATTTTGTATGTTTAATCTTATTATAGAAAAAACAAAAAAAAACAAATCTATGAAGCAGAGGAATGCCAAAGCAAGCATTTGCATCCAAGTTCAAATAAAAGAAAATTAGCACATGGTAAAAAAATATGAGAAAAAAATTGGGAGGAATGTGATATTCCAAAACCCTTTAAAAATAGCAGATGGTTAAGAATGTGACAATTCCATGGTCAATGGGAGTTGTGGAATTGGCATCTCCTTTATTTTTTCTACTATTACTTTGAGTCCTGCGGAGTTCTGAAGAGACGAAAAATACTGAAGGATAAAACCTGAAAATTGACTCCTTTAACTTGTTTCTATGCCTGGTGATGCTGCTAGAACCCTGTAAGGGTATACCCTGTGAAAGACTCCTGAGACTAGATAACAGAAATACATTCTATTTCCCAGAGCTAATCGTGCTCCTTCTCCTTTCCCTTCTAAGTCAAGTTGGTTTGCTGCTGCCTTCTCCAATGTGGGACTCCTCTTCCTGCCAACTTACTAGTGTTCTTTTGCTCTGTCAGCTTTACAGTCTGAACTCTGTTCTGCATGCCTACAACATTGGGTGACTTGTCCCAAACCATCTCAGTGCCAAGGAAGACTTGAACAGAGATACCCTCTTCGACTGGATGAGCTTTAATACTGTCGACATAAATTATCGTATTTCCGTTCTGTATTTGGCCTGGATTTTCTGCCAGGGCCTCACCTGCTCTGATTTTTTCCTCTACGTCGGATTTTAAATTGTTCCTTTCAGCTGTGGCCGAGCCTGACTCGTTGTCTTTTGCATGGACCGAGCCGGTTCCTCCTTGGAGCTCTACGTTAGATTGAAGCAGATCCTGGGGAAAGTTTACTCTGTGGAACTTCATGATTCTTCGACTGGTTTCTTCTTTCAACGGTTTGAGGGCTATATCAACTTCATATGCTAGCTCATATGCATGGAGAAAGATGCCAGAAAGAGGAAGAAGAATCCATTATCCAATACCCAGGCCGATGATTTCCTGTGTTTTTGACAAAAAGAAGTGTTTTTTCTTCTTACTGGGAGGGGACAGGAAGGCCTTGGAATCCTGACCATTCTTAGCATTTAGCTTGGATTGACCTTAGCGACAGACTAGATTCCATATCTTCTTACGGTACATAGAATAACTTGGGAGGAGAATCATTTACCTTGGATATCCCAATACCGAGCTTAACTCCTTTATTTGTTAGCTTGTCAGCCTCAACGTTATTGCTTCTTAGAATGTGAAAATAGGTAGCTTGAGTTTCTCCAGAAATTTGCTGAATATGCTTGTAAATTCTTTTGGTTTTGACCATGCCTTTGATACTTTTGCTGTTCATTCTCTGTATTACCTGCTTCGAATCCCCAATAACTGTGATCTTTCCGACGCCAAGAAGCTTGACCAAGTATATGCCATCGAACAACGCAAGCCATTCAGCTTCGTTATTAGATTTTTGTTCTAGACCCCAGGCGGAAGTAGTCACAACTTTACCTCCTGGATCAAAGATGATCCCACCTGTGCCTGCTTCCCCAGGATTGCCTTTCACAGTCCCATCGAAGAATAAGGAGTGAGAGTTCAGACTTTCTTTCCAAAGTGTGAAATCCTTGAAGTTTTTCCGAATTTCCCAATTGTGGAGCCCAACTTTTCTTTTGGTTTGACGAGAGTTCTGTGGTATGAGGTCTTTGCACCATTCTAGATCTTCATCTGTTATTTTTTCAGATGGGGAGGTGGCGATCTGCTTTGTGCTCAATGTCTCAATGTCTCTTTTATCATAGTTGCCGCTTTGAAGGCAATTTGCTGAGTATCTGCTTTTTTGTTGTCAAAGATAAGTTTGTTCCTTGTAAGCCAAATTTGCCAGCATACATTTTTGAGGGCTGCATCCCAAATTCTTCCAAGGATCTTCTTTTTTCTTGATTTTTCAGGATAGCATCTTTTCCATCTTGTCATCATAGAATCAACTAACCCTGGGAAAACCAGGTTCTGCCCATGCTTGCCTAGGAAGAAGGTCCAAACTCGTTTGGTGAATGAGCACTCGAGGAACATGTGCTGAGTTGATTTAGAGTTTTCTTGGTAGGGATGACACCTTGAGGGCCCATGAAATCCACGTTTCCTTAAATTTTCAGCTGTTAGAAGCTTATCCTTAGATAGAAGCCAAAAAACGCATTTATTTTTGGGATGCAGAAAGAGTCCCATACCTTCCTCCAGTTTCTTTGTTGAATGTCATTTCTTGAATTTTGAAGAGATTGATAGCCTTCTTTTACGGTATAAGTCCCGGAGTTCCCCCAACCTCTCAAATCTTTTTCACTTTGGCTAAGAGGGGCAATTCCATGCAGGAAAGAGGTAAATGAAGCATAGAGAGGATCTAAGTGTGAGGGTGGTTTTAACCGAATCCAACCTTTCCAGTCTCTTCTAGATCCCCAAATAGTGAAGTCTTTTAAAGACTTGTAACCAAGATCTTCCAGCCACCTATGGAGAGGGAGAAACTCAGCTTTGGAAGCAAGAGTGGGCCTTCCCAAGATGGAGTTTGTCCATATATTGATTTTCCTACCATTATTGGGGATCCATTATATTTTGTCTTTGATTAGACCAGTAGAGTTTTTGAGCCGGTTCCATGTGGCTGTTTCTTTGCCCTCCAGGGGAGATCCAAGATTCTGGACTTCTTTTTTATATATTTTCTCTTAATAGCCTCTATCCACCATTCCTTGCCTCTTGCGATCATTCTCGAAACCAGCTTTGCCCCCAAGGCTTGATTCACTTTTCCTTGGTCCCTTATTCCAAGCCCACCATTATTTGTATTCTTAGTTACAGCTTCCCAGTTCACCAAGTTAAACTTTCTCCCCTGTGTCTTTCCTCCTTGCCAAAGAAACTTCCTAATTTCCAAGTTGAAGGATCTTATGACTGCCTTTGGAGCCGCAAAGATTGCACACGTGAAAATTGGATACGAAGACAGGATTGATTTTATTAAGACCACTCTGTCGGCTAAGTTAAGCCAAGAGTTGCTCCATAGCTGAATTTTATTCTTCATCTTTTGGATTAGAGGCCTCCAGATCGCAATCGAACTTTTCTTATTAACAATTGGAAATCCAAGATAAATGAAGGATGTCCATTGTAGATTGACCTGAATTCCTAGAATGTTTGCAAGGTTTCTAAGGGAATTTGGGTTGTTGTTCCAACCATACAACCATGATTTGTTCTCATTTAGTTGACTGTCGGAAACTTTTAAGAAAAGGTCCAACATGGTTTTGAGACGCCTAGCTATTTGGGGAGAGGCACTCCCCAATAGAATAGTGTCATCTGTGAACTGGGTGTGATTGATGGCTGGAACCCTTCTTGCTATGATTATTCCAAGAATTGTCCCTTCATTCCTTAGTCTGTTTAGCCTTCTACTGAGAGAATCTGCGACTAAAATGTAGAGGAAGGGGGACATTGGGCATCCTTGCCTAATTCCCTTTTGAGCTTGGAAGAACGAGGTGGGACAACCATTTATGAGACGAGCAATCATGGCTTGCTTATACAAGCCTTCACCCACTAAATGAAGGCTTCTGGGAATCCATAACTCTGCATGACTTGATAAATGTACGAGTGCCTTATCCTGTCAAATGCATTTGCGAGATCTAGTTTTATAGCCATACTTGCCTCCTTGCGAGTTTGACTGGAATGTATTGCTTCTTGCACCATTAGGATGTGGTCATAGATCTTCCTTCCAGCTATGAATCTCCCTTGGTTTTCTGAGATTATATCTGGGATTACCTTCTTCAGCTTGTTAGATATTACTTTCGATATAATCTTATAGGAGGAGTTACACAATGATATTGGTCTGTACCTTTTGATGGAGGACGGATTCTGTTCTTTGGGTATTAGAGCTAGGAACGTTGAGTTTGTGGCACCTCCAATACATTCCATGGTTGTGACCAAATTACCATTTTTACGAGGTCTTTTTTGATAATATTCCAGAAGCATCTGTAGAAGCTGATCGGGAACCCATTGAGTCCTGGAGCCTTGTTAGGATGCAAAGTCCAAACTGCTCTTCTCACTTCTTCAAAGGTAATACGCTGAGTAAGAAAAACGTGGTTTTCCTGCACCAGATGTGGAATTTCTTCGCTAAGAGAGCGCATGTCTTCTTCTGAAATTTCTTCTTCACTGGAGTAGAGCGCTTGGAAATAAGCCTTGACCTCTTTTTTAATCATCTCATGATTGTTGGTTTTGCCTCCATCGTCTAGTGTTAATTCCTTTATTGTGTTTTTCCTTATTTGTTCTTTGCACTGATAATGAAAGAAACTTGAGTTTTGGTCACCTGCTTTTAGCCATAAACACCTGGATTTTAATCTTAGGTTCGTCTCCACCTTTCTTTGGATGATTGAGATTTTTTTTTATCAATCTCTCTTTTCCTTAGTAGCATTTCTCTGGTGACTCCTTCCCTTTCCATTTCCTCCTGAATCTCTTCTAGATTTTTAATCAAGTTGATTTTTTCCTGTTCAAGGTGAGGCCGGTCGGCTAGCCATATCTTTATCTCTTTTTTTACATTTTTAAATTTTTGTCCCCAAATATAAGCTAGGGAGCCATGGAAATACTTTCTCCAGGCTTGAGAAACAATTTCTTGAAACCTTGGCTCGCTAAACCACATAGGAGAGAACTTGAAAGGTTGGGGGCCCAGGTTACCAATTGGATCCAGCGAGAAAATTATTGGCTAGTGGTCAGAGACAGCTGATGTTAAAAGTCTTGAGACTAGGAGCAAGGGCTTGTTTACTAGAGAACTTACCAGAATGCGGTCCGGTCTAGCTGCTATATGCCTAGGACCTGTCCTTTTATTGCTCCACGTGTATTTTCCTGTCCTTTGCTTGATGTCAACTAGCTTCCAGGAAGCTATTACGTCTTCTAGCCTTTCCCCAAACGGGTCTCTAACTTTTGATCCACCTTTTTTTTTCTCTGGCGAGATGGTTACATTGAAGTCAACTGCGATTATACACAGGAGGTGCATCTTCCCATATCTCTGTGATTCCAAATGTTGCCAGAATTCTTCCTTGGCTCCGTTGATTGTTGGGCCGTACATATTTCCTATCTAGATTGTTTCACGATTCTCTAGATCTTTCAACGCAACGAAGAGCCAGTGTCTGCTTTCAATTGAGGATTTAAAATTGAAAAGTGAAGAGTCCCACCAGGTTAGCAGACCCCCTGAGGCTCCTTGAGCGCTTACAGCTTTCCTTGATCCGTTTTTCCAAAATATTTTAATGGTAGCCAAGCTTTCTACCTCTTGCATTTTAGTCTCCTGGATTGTGAGGATGTTAATTTTTTTCTGTGAATTTGAAGCTCTTAATTGTTTCTACCTTTTGTTGGCCTCCTAAACCTCGACAATTCCAGGAGACTAGCTTCATTATTTTTTGAATGGTGTTGAACCCACTTTGTCCTTTCTTCCCTCCGGCAATTCTCCACTTTGCTTTTCGGGATGTAAAGGTTTTACCAGATGGTCTAGGTTCGATTGCTTGCCTGCCGCTTTTTCCCTGGCTGTCTCTTGTTCTCTGTGATATTTATTGGGCTTTCTTCCTTTCTTGGTTAGCTGCTCGGACTCTTCCTCTCTACTTTCCAAGGTCTCCTCCGGATGAGCCTTAGCTCTGGATCTAGTGACCGAACCCGAATTCTGAGAAGATTCAGGCCTTATTTCAACATACGGTTGCGATGGAAGAAGTGGTTCGAAGGTTTGTCCAATCTCTTCCAGGACTGGCTCCATTCCTTTGATCTCCTGGGGTGTCTCTTCTTTCTCCACTGCTATACTTCCCATTTGGTCTTGGGGTTTTGATGCTGATGCCAAGGCTTGGAAGTTGTTTTCTGAGACTTTTTTCTTTTTTGCCGGGGCGTTCGCCTGGCTGTTGTTTGCTTTGTTTCCTTTTCTTTTGCTCACTTCATTCCATTCCTCTCTTGTGATCTCTCCTTCTTCAGTATGTGTTTTCTTTTTGCTGGACTTCGCAAAATGCCCATAATCATGGCAGACCTTACACTTGAATGGGATTTGCTCGTATGCAACTGTTTGGAGAACATTGGTGGCTTCGGCTCTGACTTGTCTATGTATTTTCCCAGGGAGTTTCCAATAGTTTTCAGATTCTCGTTGTTCCAGCAGTGCAGCGGAAGGTGCGACAGTTTTGCCTAGATTGCTACTTCTGAAGGTATATCCTTCTTTGGATCAAAGGATAGATCCTACTTGTTGAGGTACATTCCTCTTGGGCCGATGAAGTATGGCCCGTTCTTGAAGATTAAATCGTTGTCTTCTTTTTTTTCGAACATAAAAACAAAAAAGCCCCTTCCACAAAAAAATTGTTGAACCTCTCCATGGATCAGAGGTCGCCAGTTCTTGTCCAACCAAATTTCAATGGAACGAGGGGATGGCCAAAGGCCAGTGAAATGCCCGACCAGTCCACGTTTGTGTAAAGCCACCACTTTGAATTTTGAAACTGTCGAAGATAGGGTGACACCCAGGACTTCAGCAAGTTTGACAAACCAGGAATCCAATGGAGCATTTTTTGCTACCGGCTAGGAGGCCACGATCCGGTGGAACCCTTCCACCAGATTGGCTCTCCGCCCATCCGGATCCGGGTAAGGCGGATCCATGGCAAGCAAACGCAAGGCAGCAAGAAACCCTAAGGCTGAAAACGGCCAGAAACCCTAGAGCCCGTATTTCTCACTAAGACTTAAAAAGCATATTTACCATGAAGAAATAAAAAAGAATTTCAATATTTTTATAATGGTAACAGATTTTAAGAACATTTGAATACAGAATCTATCCTAAAATTATTATGCCTCATGTTTGATGGGGAGTTTGTTGAATCTTGAAAGCCACAATACACAGTTGGACAATCTGACCAAGAAGCTTTCAAATACGTAACCATTGAGCCAGCATAACATATCATTATACCCTAATGGGTAACACTGCTTTCTAACCACTACTTTAAAATCACGATGGTTGTTAATATTCTGTGGATTCAAGGATGCCAAGGTCTTAGCATGGGTTTTTCTACTAGTGGAGGTCTTGCTCCCCCGTAGGCATTTCGGCCAATAATATCTTCTAAGCTTTCATTGATTGGATTGTGTCTTGAAATAGGCTTCAACGCTGAATCCATGAAGTAACGCATCCCCTTTGATGGATGAGTGGTGTTTTGGGATTCAGATCTTTGTTTCAAGCTAAAGGATTGTTGGGCAGGGGGAATATTGGAAATTATACTGTGTTGTTCTAGACTATTGTGATGTAGTTGTCCTCTATTAAATCAAGGACTTCACGGCTGTGATGTAGTTGTCCTCTATTGAATCAAGGACTTCACGGCTTTGCAAAATTTTAGCTTGGAACTCATTTTGTTGATGCCTTTGTACAAGAAGCTGCTGCTTTGCGAGGAATAACTCTGTAGGAATTGTTGTTCTTGTAACTAATGTGTTAGGGATTTAACGATATTGGAGTCTTGGGAAGAATTAGACTTTCTTAAACTAAAAAGATATATGATTCAGATTTTGCAACCCTGAAATAAACAAATTCAAAGCTGCCTGCAAAATGTGGAAAATTCATAAATATTTGTCAAATTAATTCTTTATTGCAAGTTTACGCTAATCTGAAATCTCTTCAAAACCACAATAGGACAAGGATTGCAAATTTGTGATATGTCAATTAAAACCTATGGCATGACAAACAAGTTATAAAAGGGTACTATAATTGCGAGAATAAACTCAAAATATCATGGAAAAATCACACACAAAAAAGTAATTTGTTGTTTCGTGTGTGGTGGTGACCTAAAAACAATAAGAGAAGGCATCAAGAAGCTGTGAAACACACAAGCAACCTACTGATTTGATTGAAAATGACAATCAAGGAAAATTATGAGCATGAGAAACTCTGGTGAAACTAGGATTGCAAACTCTCTAACCCAAGGTGGCTCTAATGCCAATTAACATGTGCATAAATTGCAATAACAAATGAAACAATCACAAATAAGAGAAGATAAGTGTAAGAGAGATTATCAAATTATAATGTTCAATTCAAATAAAAACTAATGATGATCTTAAACAAAGATAAACTAATTATACACCATGTTTTGTTGGCAACCTGTTATAATAACAGCAATAGAATCAACAGAATATTGGTTGTTACATGTTGGCAACCTGTTATAATAACGGCAATAGAACCAACAGAATATTGGTTGATACATGTTCACAATCCATTTATTGTAGTTTGGTGTTAATCTGCGATTATGGAAAATTTGTGGTATATTCTCAAGAACAAATCTTGCATGTGATATGTATACAATAATGCACATCACATCTTTTGTACACGGTTTTTTTTGTTGTATTACAAAGTCTGTAATTTGCACACTTCAGCCAATAAAACGGGCAATGAGATTGTTGGTAATGGTCACAGAGATAGTTAGCTGGCCATATTTGTCGACCAAACTAGCATGCACCAGTTGCATCTTTGTAGGCAAGTCCCCGTGCCTAACACATGCTAGACCATATATAACCAGGACATCACCCTCAAAGATACTTGTTGGCCTTGTGCAAAGGTCAAGGACTGAGGAAGGTGGACTGTTTTTTGCTTTTAAGCTGTTAAATATAGGCAAGTTGTTATAAAATGTGAAGCAAATAAAGACATAACAAGAGTGTAGTACATTGGAGGAAAAATTAATACTGTAACAAAAAAATAGACTAAGGTTTTTTTGCTTTCTTGAGAAAGTTGAGATATTACTGTCTGCACACTTGTTCCTACGATGCATCTGTCACTCTGCTTAGCAGGAGCAGCATCTCTTTGTAGTACATTGTTTAAGAGTTAGCATGACATTTTTTTTGTACTAGGGGAATCGACAACTGGGATGGGGATGGTACTCGCATGACATGGGGTCTAGGGATCCAATCCTGTCTGCTCCACTAAACCCCTAGGTGCACCCACACAGGCTGCAAACATGGGGCACGGGTAGGTGACTTGAACTCATGATCCCCATTTACAACATGTCCTTCATATCAAGCGTATCCTCAATTGAGCTACACCCCTACGGACAAGAGTTAACATGGCAATTAAATTAAATGGACTAGATAAAAGAAGTTTGCTGAAAAAAATTGAATTAAGAGGAATATAGTATCACCTTTGTAGAACGTGGGTAGTCTCATTGTGCAACTCACTAGTGACAACTGGGCTAGAACTAGTGGCCAATGATGCACCGTCAAGATTAATGGCAGAACAAATTATGCAAGGGAAAACAACCATGCAAAAAACTTATCACTTTTGATGACATGTACGACAATCAAGAAGAATGGGGAACTGCAAGAGAAAATGAAACATTTTACCTCTTTAAATCTTGGTTAAACTGAGTCTCTGCCATATCACACTCAACCCAGGGGTTTCTATTTGGAGAACGCTGTAGGCAAACAAACATTGATGTCAAAAGTGACATGCCGTTAGAAGTATGCATAGAATCACGATGCCAATGTGTATGTACAATAATATATATAAATGGTTTTTTTTTTTAAGAAAGGGCAAGGGGAGAATGTTGTTGTCAGCAAGTATATGTAGTGCAAAGTATATATAGTGTATTCAAGTTGCTGAAGCGAAAGAAGAAAAATTGCATAGTGGTATGACCTATAGCTATCCAACAGATTGAGGTGGGCGCTATTAGAAGCTATATTCATCCAAAAATGGTCTATCAAGGTGCATGCATCTTGGGTTGGTCTATTTGCTATGAGTGACATGTCTTGTTGTTGCATACATTCAAATAGTTTTTTTTGGTTGTGTGGTAGTGTTTTTCAACATGTCAACATTGAAATCCCAGTTAAGATGATTTGTGTGGAAGTTGGACAGCTGGCCAATGTTGCCCCAGTCGAGGAAAGCAAGATGTAAAGAGGAGCAAGGGGCGGTTTATAAATGTTTGCGACAAGTATATCTATTTCATGGAGATGAATTGTGGCCACAATGCCCTCAATATGGCCTTTCATATATGTGTCATATTTCTTAATCTCAAATTTTCTATTTGAAAATGTGTTAGTTGTCTAGCTTGATCTTCTTGATTCAGAGATGTTATTTTAGCCATGTTTGGATCCTAGCACCTGACGGGGTTGTGGGGGGGCTTTCCCCCCACTATAATCGCTAGGGGATTATCAGGAGGGTCCCCGGGGAGGGGGGTTTGGGGGGGGTTGCGACTATTTTGGGAGCCCCCCTGGCGGGGATTTAGGAGTAGCGCCCTCGTAGCGAAAATTTAGGAAAAAATGCCTTGTAAAATGTTGTAATTTCAGAGTTATGACTTGGTTAATAATGGATGATTTACATGCCCATGGTTTTGGGCGTCCTGCAGTATTTTCCCATGGTATTCCCTTTATAAAAAGAAGGCATTGTAATATGGTTATGTATTGTATTGTAGCATTGTAAAAACGATCTATGTGATTGTGTGAGAGAGAGTGTGAGAGAGTGAAGAGAAAGTGCAGCGAGTTGCTGCAGGTTGTATCCCTTCATTTTGTTGGACGAAATAATAATAAAAGACTGACAATTTCTGTGTGAACGTAGCCCATCTCGGGTGAACCACGTTATATCTGTGTCTCTCTTGTAATGTGTTTTAGTGTGAACCACGTTATATCTATGTCTCTCTTGTAATGTGTTTTAGTATTTGCATCTTGTTTATTGTTTATTGTTATTGCTCTGTGATCATGTTTTTAGATGACACCCATTTGTTGAGAAACAATAAAAAGTGTCATTGAATAATGTGAAAGTTGTTGCAAGTGTGCGTCCCTTGTCTGTAGCAAACAAATGATATCAAAATGGATTAGGTCAAAGTTAGAGAGTATTTTATTAAAGTGAAAAGGGAAGCTTCGAGTGTTTAATGAGCAAATTGTAATGTGATCACTCTTGTACAAAGATTGAAGATTGGAATCAAGATTCCAAGGTGCCATGTTTTCTAATAGTTGCATTTCAAGTTTAACTTTTTAGTTTACTACAAAGTTGGAAGCAAATTCATTTACAAGGTAGAGAGAATCCAGGGTCTGTATGCATGAAAGCTATGTAAAATTAGACCATGTTGTTTCATCCTTGAGGGGTCAAAAGCTAATTTGCCCATTGTGAGACCTTGGGATCAATATATGGTTTGTGCCCATGCCACTTGCACAGGGAATCGTTTTCTAACAAGAGATGATATTTTTCTTCTTAATATTTTGTGAGATATCATTGTTATAGGTATCCAACTTGGGGATATCCTAGGTGTGTACAAGGGTTGCATTTTTTTTGGCATTGTTAGCCACCAACGGATCACATAGATTTATCCAAATGATGTCCTCTTTACAAGGTGTATATTGCATGAAACACCATTTACAAGGTCATCATGTATCGCAAAAATTCCAACATTCAATCAACTAGTATGTGTAGGAATATATTAAACCCACTCACAACTTAGGATAAAATAATTAATCATTATTTGATTAATTATTCACCCACTAGATTAATAAGTTGGCATCCACTTGCACCTTAAAGTCAATACATGCCATCTATATCTTAGGAATGATTTATTTCCAATTCTGGGTTGATCTTGACCACCTTTTGACCATCCAGAATTAGTATAGAGGACTTTATAGCAGATTCTGCTTTTTCTGCTTTTATATGGATAAGATAAAAACTAGTCAACTAGGAAACTGAGAGCTTTTGTTTCCAACCCATCCTCCATTAGTTTTTCTCCATTTTCTAGGATTAGCATGTTATTTCCATCTCCTTGAGAACTCACTCATGCTTTTTCCAACTCGTGAGGTCCTTGATAGATTTAGTAAGTGCTTTATCCACCTATGGGGGTTTTGCTATATTTTGCTAAGTCAACCTTTTGAGCTTTATGAGTTGTTTCCATACAATTCGACTTTCTTATGAGGGATGTACTATTTATGTACACTATTATTCATAATTATTCAGTGGAAGAATACATACCAATATTCATCTCTTCATTCATGTGATTCAGTCTCTTTTCTTTTCTCTTATTTTCCTGTGTATGCTTGTGAGAATTCTTAGTAGCAAGATCTATTTCCTGTGCTTCTTCTTAGCATCATTGCTCATAGCATTGATCTATTATTTCTACATGGTATCAGAGCTACAAGGTTGATCAAGTTCTACAGAGTTGAGGAGCGCTTCCAGTCTCCTATCCCTCTCTGAAGAAGAGCTTGTCTAGCTTACAAGATTTTCTCCTAGTTTGTTTTGCAGATTGCAGAGAGCATCTACTAGAGCATATAAACAACTTCAATATGGATTCAAAAGTTCCTCTACTATCTCCTTTCAACTATGCTGATTGGAAGCCAAAGATGAGTGCATACTTGAAGAGGCAATGTCTCTTTGATGTCTCCATTGGTGCATTGAGTGAACCTGAGTCTTATGAAGAGAAGATTGATTGGCTAAATAATTGTGATAGAGCTTATGGAATTACGTGTTTGGGAATGTCTCCAAATATATATCATCTCATAGATTCTGCTGAATTTCCATTTGAGCTTTGGAAAAATTTGGACAAAGCTTTTGGTTTGCAGGAAATTGAAGATGAAGCATGGAGCGAACCTAGCATCTCCTCTTGTTCTCTCTCTCAAGATTTCTTGGCCTCTACATTCTCTGATGAAGTTGATCATGATGAAGAAGTTTCTCATACAGTTCATGTTGCTGCTACCCTCATTGATTCGAATGCTTCCTCCTTCAATGAAGAAGCAAATATTGAAGAGCCATCTTTTTCTGTGTCTCTTGAAGGTGATTTTTCTCCTTGTGATACTATTGATGAAAAAGAAGTAACATATGGAGCTGCTGCTGATATTGATTATGATCCTATAACCCATTCATTGTTCTCTCAATCTCCTATCTTAGATTTTGAGATCTATGTGCCAGATTCTTTACACCTCTTGCATACCTCTCTCGTTGATGGTGCATAACCCAGTGACTTATAGGATGTTTGCTTAGCCACATCAAGCCTTATTTGTGTCATACCACTTACCTTACTTGATCTCATGTGCTTCAGTATATCCTCCTTTGTTCTTGGCATCAATACTCAGAGCCTTCTTGAAGATTGTGAACATCTCATTCTTTCCTCCTTTCATACAGAGGATTCATTACCAGTGTATTCCCATGAGTCTATTGATATGCTTGTATGTGATCCTTTGGATTCTGATTTATAAGCATATTTGCATGTTGATACACATATAATACCACCATCCATACCATCTACCATACCTTTGAATAATCCAAATACTATACAAATCCCAAGCTCACTAGTTGATTCCTCATTGGTCTCATATGCAGTGATATTTATCTTACATGGTTTGAAGTCTTTCCTATCTTTCATTGGTTGGTTATCCATGTCCTTAGTCATATTTGAACTGATATTAAACATGTTTGGATATGTTCTAAACACTTATTGTTCAGATCTTAAACCCATCCATCATTCAGATTTTTACACCTATCAGTTTTCCCCAGTTGTTCATAATCTTCTTAGTCTAGCCCTATATCCTCATGGAGCCACTGAAGCCTTTGTCTTTGTTGTTCCATATGCTAATGTTTTTGATATATCAGAGTTTTATCAGCCTCATATCAGATCTATATAGGTGTTACAATAGATTGGAAGATTTACATGTGATTCACATCACAATTTTGCAGCTATTCAAGGAATTGGGTGTGAAATAAATTGCCTTATTTTTTGTACTCTTTGGGAAGGAGTATGCACAAATCTCTTTTCCATTTCAGATTATGTTTGCAGATCAGAGTTTGACAGCATCAAGAAGCATTTAGATAATGCTCCTACTTCATCAGATGATGAGATACAATGAGTCTCTCCTCTTCCTTCTTGCAGGTTCTACACTCTAGCACATGATCATGGAGTTCATGATTTCTTCAACAAGTCTTCCATCCAGAAGCAGTTCATTCAACTAATTCAAGTGAAGATAAGGATATGTTGAAGACATATTATTCAAATTTTGTGCCTTGTCCTATCTTGAGGGAGGATTTTCCCCATGTGGTTTTGCCTATTTCCTCACTTTTTTGGACATAATAATTGTTAAAGGGTGACCATAGCCTTGTTGCTGGGCCCTATATGCATCCATATGCATCTATATTTTTTGTCATACCATCATAAAATCAGAATTATAAGGGGGTGTAGGAATATATTAAACCCACTCACAACTTAGGATAAAATAATTAATCATTATTTGATTAATTATTCACCCACTAGCTTAATTAGTTGGCATCCACTTGCACCTTAAAGTCAATACATGCCATCTGTATTGTAGGAATGATTTATTTCCAATTCTGGGTTGGTCTTGACCACCTTTTGACCATCCAGAATTAGTATACAAGACTTTACAGCAGATTCTGCTTTATTATGCTTTTTCTGCTTTTCCTGCTTTTCTATGGATAAGATAAAAGCTAGTCAACTAGGAAACTGGGAGCTTTTGTTTCCAACCCATCCTCCATTAGTTTTTCTCCATTTTCTAGGATTAGCATGTTATTTCCATCTCCTTGACAACTCACTCATGCTTTTTCCAACTCGTGAGGTCCTTGATAGATTTAGTAAATGCTTTATCCACCTATGGGGGTTTTGCTATATTTTGGTAAGTCATCCTTTTGAGCTTTATTAGTTGTTTCCATACAATTTGACTTTCCTATGAGGGATGTACTATTTATGTACACTATTATTCATAATTATTCAGTGGAAGGATACACACCAATATTCATCTCTTCATTCATGTGATTCAGTCTCTTTTCTTCTCTCTTATTTTCCTGTGTATGCTTGTGAGAATTCTTAGTAGCAAGATCTATTTCCCATGCTTCTTCTTAGCATCATTTCTCATAGCATTGATCTATTATTTCTATAGTATGCATTGTTTTAGGAGAATAGTTTCAAGTAGAAGTTGATTTCCATTGTCATACATGGTTCTTGTTCTTGATTTGGTTGTTTTTGTATGTTGTTCTTGATTTATTTGTTTTTGTATGTTGTAGTATTTGTTGTTCTTGATTTAGTTGTTTTTGTATATTGTAGTATTTGTTTGTATAAGCAAAATCGATTGTTTGCTTTTCTTTAACAAAATGTCCTTTGTTATTGCTTGTTGTTCTTGATTTAGTTGTTTTTGTATGTTGTAGTATTTGTTTGTACTAAGCAAAAACAATTGTTTGCTTACTTGGAGACGCATTTGCATTGTTGGTTTAGATGGAATGGAACATTTAGGATGATAAAGGTAATTTTTGATGTCATATTTTTCCTAGTCATCAGTTGCAAGATTTCCATTCATCCCAAAAATAATGTCAACATTTGGAGGGGCGTATTTTTAACAATAGAGGCACACTGTCAATGCCACCTCATTTAGGCTTTGTTTTAACAATGAAAAGGGCATCAGTCTTTTCTATCCTCAATTTATGAGCCATAAAAGATTCAAGCAATGTCCAATTGCTTCCTTTCAGGTTGTTTTTAGTTCCATGATAAGGAATGAACAAAATCAATTTCTCCTTATAATAATTTTCTGGGACGGTATGTTCATTATACTTGATGCATCTAATGGCATATGGTTTTATTCGTCTTTTTTGCTTTACCTGTGTCGAATGCATAAAATGAAACATATTTTACAAGACTAATGTCCTCGAATGTTTCATGACGTACAAGGTATTTTTCAACCATAGGGGAACATGTGATTTCCTAATAATACAAGTTCTTGTTGATTGAGGCGATGTGTTAATAAATCTTGTTTCGTGTGTATTGCAATGCAATGGCATTGGAAGGACACTACGGACTACTAGTAGATTGGGTGTTTCTTGGAGGTTCAAGAGGGAATGCCCTAGCTTATATGTCATCCCTGCTTTCTACACTTTCTTCACTAATTTATTGGAAGGTTACTGCCAATATTTGATCAAATTTTCCATATACGAGTTGTAATACGATACATGTACATATGCATCCAAAATGATCTATGCATTCATATTTTCTAGTGATTGTTGGGGTACCATTTTTGCAAAGGTTTCTAGTGATAGTTGGGGTACCATTTTTGCAAAGGGGTTTATCTTAGTATCAGATGGATGTCTTTTCAACAAATCAGTAGAACGAGTATTAGAAGAACGGATCAAGACAATATATTCCTTTATAGTCATTTCGAGTTCATGTAAGACAGTGGCAAAGGACATGCTTTTGATATAACATTTTTCTTGCAAAAGCAAAAACAGGTTATTTAGCTTTGACTTTAGTGGACACAATCAAGAGGATGGACAACCATAGTTCTATCCATTGGAGGCAATGGAAAGCCAAACCTTCAAAAACCTTCAAGTTGAGTACTTGTTTTTTTACAATTATGCGTGTGATGATGAGTTTGACGTTTTTCCAAATCTATAGTAAGCAACGATGAATCACAAGACAAATAGTTATCGATAAATTGTTCTATTGTGGCATTTTAGCTATGCCCACATATTAGTGCGTTACAAATCCATGGAAGGCCAATGGTCATGTTCATTGCCCCTATTTTGGAACTTTGTGACAAATAAATAATCAATGAATTCTCTGAAAACGTTTTTATTGTTTTTTAGTAGCTTTAGGAATGCATTGAAACTATGTTTGTAATATTGGCTACAAGTCACTAGATGCTTCCTAATGACAAAGTCTATTGTTCTTTAGGTTGGTTCTCACTAGGCTTGGACGCATGCTTAGAATGTAAATGTTGCAATGCGTCACAAAGTGGCTTCTAAAGGTGATCAACACTTGTGAAAGTAACAAAGAAGGTTGGGGGACATAGTTGTTTGATCATTGCAAAGTTTTTTTTAAATCCAGGTTTTCAACATAATGATGGAAGTAAATATGTTTTCAATTACCAATATCCAAGTGGGGATTGCAATAACTTGTTCAAATTATCAATGCCTCTAACATCCTTGGCATGTATTTTTCTTCCTTTTAGTTCACCTTTAACGGTATGCATACCCATGCACAATTGAAAACTTGTTGTATGATGGTTCATGTTGCATTGAAGAAAATGTTAGGAATGTGTTGCAAAGTCATAATCTTTGTGTAGAATCTCCCAACAAGCTATTTTGTGGTATTAGAAATGAACAACATGTCAGAAGCACACCCACAACCAAAGAACAAGGTCATGAAGTTCATTTCCTCTAAGAATTGATCTTGGAAAATGCTAAGTGTTTTGAAGACCTCAAAAGGCGCAAACTCTATTATTTTGTCTTGTAAGTCATTTATCAAATGGGAGTGGATAAATCCATGGACAACTGTTCCAATCACAAAATTGAATCCATTGACATTTGAAGCGACATCTATATGGTTAGTAGAGTTGGATCAGGATTTTCGTTGCCCACACTGCTTGCAAAAGTAGTATGCCACCCTTGACTAAAGACAATGTGTTCATTTTTGTATAATGGCATATTGCAAAGGTCATGAAGAGCAAGTGCTACAACTTTTGGCCTAGTATTTCTTGATAGATATGCATTTTTGTATTCTAGTTTTCTTTTAAAAACAACACCGTATGTCATAGAATCTTTAACATATGGAGGCAAAGCATGCTGCAAACGACCCAAATCAACAAGGACATTTATGATTGTGCTAATCAAGCCAAATTGAGAATCCCTTTTGTCCAAGTTGATGTATTTGAGCAAAGACATTGGGAAGGGAAACAAGTATTTCTTCCAATGTAGTAAAGCTCTTTATAGTGGGAAGTGTTTTGTTTCTTCTTATTTTGTCAGGTGCACTATAAGATGGGAGGAATTCATTAAAAAAAGACCTCTTACATTGTTTACATATTTGATCCCCAAGTGCTATGTTCTTTGTGTTGGTTGCATTTGCAAGGGAGCTATATGTTATGATAGAATTCCTATCAATGTCAACCATGTCCTTTTGAAAATGTGTTTGTTCACAAATTACACATTCATAGATAGGGTTGTTTTGAATAGTTGACAAGTAGTGTTCAATATCTCTATTTGATTGTTCATGTTCCTTGGCTACTTGGCGTTTGAATGTTTCATTCTCCCTAATTTATGCTTTTAAAGAACACAAAATTTTGTAGTTTTTCACTCGAAGACATGATCCAGATTTTACTCCTTCCTTGTTTATCAATTCTTGTTGAAGTCAAGGTTTGTTTGATTCTTGGGACAACATTATTTATTTTCTAATTTGGTCATTAAAAGAATGGATCGAAGGCCCTTTGTTTGTTTGTGCAAGAAAGGTGTTTCTCCCCTATCTTTTTCTGAAATTTGATTGCAAGAAACAAGCCTTGTTTGTGTTTCCCATTGATCATGGCATATGTTGTGAAGTATGGAAATACATTTGTCAAGGTGGTGCCTTGTTATAGAAATGGTTCAAAGTGAACATGTGGAAAGCAAGAAATATCTTTTAACAAGAAGAGTATCGATGATCGTTCATTACCACAAGTAAATTTGTATCAAACCTTCTAGATTGAGTAGACCTAATGTTTATGTTTATTTTACGGATTTAGCAGACCCAGTCCAAAGCAAAATGTATACCTTCTATTTTCCCTTCATTGTAAGGTACAAAATTATTTACAAAAGCTTTCCAAGTAGCAGTCCAATGCTCTTTATTAATGGTGATTCAAGGCAAGTGTTCATGTAAGCATCTAATTGCAGACAATTGTTGGCCATGGTAACAATTACAGAATACCTACCAATCACACTTTATTGATGAAGGGCATGTCATAGTTACCTAGGGGAAAGAACAAAGAGTCAAAGAGAGAGTCATGGTAATCTAAAGTATGACCACGTCATTTGGTGAATTGTTGGCTAGTGAATGCAATTTCCATGGAGCGAAAGGTTGGTTCCATATCTGATGATCTAAGCCCACACTAAGTTAGAGCAGTGGAATGAATATTTGGATTCAGTGTACACTGGGTTCTAAGTAAAAGAGCTAGCTCATAATGGCCTCGTGAAGGGTTCTGGTCATGGAAGGGTATGTTATATTGATATCCCTAAATATCAAAGTGAAATGGAGATATTTGTTTTTTTTTTATAATGACCAAACATAGATTGGAATAGAAAACCACTTTACCAACCATTTTATGCAAAACACATCACTGCACAGGCCACATGATCCTGCACCTTGCTTTGAGCATTCAAAAGGTGACATTCTCTCAAGGTATATTTGACTATTGTTAACCACAAGTAACTGTCACATGCCCCAATTTGCAAAACAATTTAATGTTATTGAGGAACATTCTGTTATATTTTATGCTAAGTTTGAAATTAATGACCAAGTGGGGTCAAGAATAATTAATGTATTTTAGAATATTTTATTTATAAATAAATAAATGATGAGACAACAGCTTAGGGAAGATGTTAAAAGAGTGTTAACTGGTCACTTGGTGGAGGAGACTGAGTGGAGAGCATATTGACAAATGGCAGCATCCTCAAACTACTTCTAACTATTGCAGGTGGCAACTTCCCTATATTTGTGGTCATGATTCCCCAAGAAAGTGGAATTGGAGCAGGTGGCTCATTAAATAAAAACTGACCTAGAAGACCTAGGCATTATTATAAAAATTCCCATTGAAGACAACTGAGGCTGCTCAGTCTGGAAATGTGATCATTCAGCGTGAATGAAGTGCACATGAGAAATTCGATGGAGGGGATTTATGAAAGTGAGTTTGAGGGGTTAACTGCTGAGAACTGAACTTATGTAGCTGTTAGGCTGAAGTTCTTACTGTTGTAATTTGACCAGTTAGGTGATAGAAGATCTTAGGGATACATCCTTCACCCAGTACTCTACCAGGAGGACCAGGAAACAAGCTCGGGGGTCCTGAGGAAGTGCAGACTAATATTTCTCCAGGAGTTGGTTGGGAGGAACAACCTCCTTAAGCTGTTGTCACCCCATCAATTGACATGTTTTTATTTGTTCAGTTTTTATTTACAATTTATTTACTGTCTTTAGAAAATGATTACTAGTTTTTGAAGATAGGTATGTTATTGTTATATTAGGGTTTAAGAAGAAAAGAGCATTATTTATTGATAATATCAGTGATTAGTAGATTATATTTAGAACAATAGGAATATTTGTAAATGAGACATGAATAGAAAGAAAATACCACACTGTATTTTTCCACGCCTTTTATAAGGCAGTACTCTAGTACAACTGGTTGTTAAGATAAATCAGTAGATTTGTTTATTATTCTTTATGAAAAATGCAAGTGATTACTTACATAGTTTTTATGTGATTCATTAATAGAAAACTAGC
Source organism: Pseudotsuga menziesii (assembly GCA_001517045.1). Classification (NCBI taxonomy): domain Eukaryota; kingdom Viridiplantae; phylum Streptophyta; class Pinopsida; order Pinales; family Pinaceae; genus Pseudotsuga; species Pseudotsuga menziesii. Next base: position 368,294 of record LPNX010525693.1, on the reverse strand, counting down.
AGTTCTTACTCTGAGTATCAAAAGTATCTGTAGTATCTAATTACATGAAAATAATAGAGTATACTTTAGTCAATAGTAGTCATATCAATCTCAAAACTATTACTAATACTAATATTTATTCTAAACACAATAAATAAAGTCAAATAAACAAATATAGGAACAATAAAAATAGTATATAGGGTTTTAACCTAGATAGTACTTCATAGGTCTGTTTAATAATTTCCAAGTTCATATTACATTATGTACTGGAAACCGATGTTTACTGTAAACCTTAAGAATTTTACCTAGGGTTTACAAAAGACAGGTTTCCTCTTTATTTACGACCTTGCAGAATCTTACACTAAACTCCTTCATAAAATTTAACAGATGTAAGTAATTACTTATAAAAAGTAAAATTAGAAAAACACAAAACCAAATTCATTTCTGTAAATTCTATTTATTTTTCAGAATTGTAGGGTAATTAAAATATTAACCCTTCTGAGCAAGGCAAAGTACAAATTTTACTCTTTAACAGAGTAAAATCTCCCAATGAAATAATTTGCTGTAAATCATTTTAATTACCAAATAACATAAAATTTAATAACATTGTTACTGATTTTAAAAAAAGACAAATTAGAAAGCAATGTAATGGCTCTTAGGCCTTTAATAAATTTTAGTTGATGCTTAAAGCCTGTACAAAAAAAACCCTATAAATTCTTTTAAAAATAGAAATTAGTAAACCAAAATCTATAATTACTAATAACCCTTGTCAGTTTATAAGTTTCGCTGACTGAACAGACTTATCATTAACCGCAAAGACTATTTTAAAAATTGAGATATTCAGATAGTAATTGAAATAGTATGGTCACGACTTAAGCTGAGTTGGAAAAACAAACTCCTTTACATCGTCCAGGCCGTAACGCACTTTCAAGAAAGTCACAAGTCACGGCTGCTACAACCTTAAAGATTTCTTGCTAGAATACCCTCTAGGGTTTCGAAGTCATACAAAAACAAACAAACAAGAAGTAACAACCTAACATATAAACCAAGGCCATGCCATAACCAGCAGTGAAGCTTTCCCATTTTGTTTCAAATCACCATAACACCAATGTAGGAGAAACCCTTAGCATGCCCGGGGCTTACCATGGTTTGTATGGCCGCGAATGGTGGAGTTGAGCCTTCAGCTAACCCCCTTGCCGTGAGAAAAATCCTGCACAAAAGAACATATATTAGTTACAATTTAACAAAAAATGAACTTAAACTCAAGACTACTGTAAAACAAAAACCTGTGACCGGTAGTTACCTGTTTTGATTGATCGTTGGAGAAGACGAGGACTTAAGCAGCTGGAGCAGTTGATGGCACATGGAAAGGAAAATACTGAACGAGTTAGTGTGTAGGTCACAACTGAAACCCCAAGTCACGAATTCGAAGGAAACGAGCGTTACTCCAACCAGAACGAAAACCAATCGTGGCTTAAAACTCGGTCCACTGTTTTCCTGTCTTAAAAACCTAACCTAGTCTTTGAATAAGCGAAGACAAGAAAATTTTTCTACACACCTATGTTCTCCACATTAGTCGTAAAACACTAAAAAACTAGTCTTTTCATCTCACAAGGCCTAGCTTACAAGGGATTGGAAAACCGAGAAGTCAACTGAGAGTATTGACGACCACGAGCTCACAGCTCAGTCGCACTAGAGAGGAAACCCTCGCTATGTGAAATAAATTGGATAGGGTTTAGTTTCTTTTAAGTCAATCATATCGTGGTTGAAACCATCCCCACGTGTCCACCAAAATCAATTGCGAATCGAGGGTGTAAGTCTATAGTGGAGGACGGTTCCAATCTGCAACAAATAATTATAATAAAAAACTCTATAATCTTTTAAACCATGCATTTTCTATGATTGCAATGATATATTAATACCATCGAGTTGTTCGATACTTAGTTTACCAAATATAAAATTAAGATAGGGGGTGTCTTCTAGGATAAGCTAAGTTAATATAACTTCTTGGTTAACCATGTGTGCTAAAATATAGTCAAATGGACATATGTTTAGTATCCAAACAATATTGGTTGATCAACAAACTTATCCCAAAGTTTTACTAACTCAACTTTTATGAAGATATAGTTATTATATATAAATGAGAATTATATAATGTTAAACCTAGGAGAAGGTTGAAATGGAGATACATCTTTTGAGTGTATGGTCTTAAGAGTTAACTCTTTTTCAGTAAAATAGGCTAAATTGTAGTTTAGGAAGATGAAGTATTCCCTTGTTTTTATCTCCAAAGAATCATATACTTATGTTCAAGACTAGCCTCCAAATGTGTGCTTAAACTAAGCAAAATTCGGAGTACTATAATTTCATCTTAGATAAAATCTAGATCAAAATTGCTATAAACGAAAGCACCAAGTATTCTTGGATTTAACTGTAATCAACCAGTAACTTGTTTTTCCTTTGGCATAGTACCTCGATCATGTTTATACACCCATGCAAATGCATTTTGTTATAGATACAATTATGGAGATGTGACAACACAAATAAGATCAACGTTACCTCATGGAGTCAAGTTGATCTTAAATATTCTAAGACTAGCATCATATTCACGCTAGGAAAGTATCTTCTTGACCTGTTTTATAAATATTATTTTACTGGAACTTACGCTTACCTGTTAAAACCTGTAAGAATCCATCAGTCCCACTATGTTAGCTTAAAGCTAAGTAAGCCCCGATCACACATAAGAATTCTTTCCCTACTTGACAAAAGAAATCATCAGTATATCTAGCAGCAGTAAAATACAAGTTATTTTTCTACTTTTGGAAGAATTACAACTGCTAAGTCATCAATAGCACTAACTCAGCTTTTAAGAGCACGTCTATAGATTATACACAATATTATAAGATGCAACTCCCTGTTTTCCTTTATAAACTGTTTTATTATCTGCTAACCATTAGTGGTACTTTAGCAGCGACATTAGACATTTTATGTCACTTGAAATTTTTTAAATTTTTACGAATTTTTGAGTTATTACAGTAACTCTATTAAGAAATCAATATTTAGTTCAATATCCATTGAATGGAGGGCGTTTACATCTTTGTTGTCCAAGTATTGTATGAAGAGTGCAACAATTCCTTCACGTATATGAAGGGATGTGTATTGGAAGTGAAGCAAAACAACAAATGACTCCAATAAGAAATCCCTAAGGTTGTATACAAAGTGTGAAAGACTAAATAAGCCAAATGAGCGAAGAGTATGGTCTATTTTTGCCAGCTCGTGTGCTATAATGAGTTGTTCATTTAGACCGAGAGCATTTCTATAAGCCATAAGGGAATAGATGGAAAAGGAAGAGTGTTCACATGATCCAAGTGACCAATCTATATACAATACTGCCCTCAATATTGTAACAAGAGTGATGGATGCACTTGCAAGAGGACATGTGAAATCTTAGAGTAGCATATATTGGTAAAAAAGGCAATAATTCAAATGACTACTAACTTGTCTAAAAATAGTAGAAGTGAGTGTGTTTTTTTCATGTAGAATCTTTTGTGTGAAGGAAACATATGTGTAACTCCCCACATTTGGCATTTCATGGCCAAAACTATATCACTTTGTCCTAATGTTATATTTTGCTTACCTTCTATTTTGACAAGCCACACTAATGAGACACCCATATGTGGACACATGGAAATGTTTATGTATTGCATGATAATATTTATGGTTATATGCTCACGATGACGATATATGTGAGTTCATTTAACATGCAAATTAAGAGGTGGAAATTCATACATGGATACCGACTTAAAACTATGTTGTGAATGTGTAATATATGGGAGGCATGGTATAAATAAATGTATGCTTTTTATTTTTAACACACACACACACACACATATATGTATGAAATTTGTTTTATATACACATGGATATGGGTTATGTTGAATTAACGTACATGGCGATGAGCTATGCAATAGAGAAATAATAGTAGTGATGAGGTGAATTGGATGTCGTAAACATCTTGAAAATAATGTGTACTATAAGTTTTTTCTCGTGATTTCAAAAACTGCTATGACTTATGGGTAAGTGTGGTTTTGACATGATGCTTCACTTTCCCATAATTGTTGTCCAATGCCATGAATATACGAACAATAATTGCACAATATGGCTCAATATAGGGTGTCTACCCTAGTTGTATCAGGAAGGGTGGAGGTATTGCCCATTGTGTATCCTTTGAAACCTGGAGTCATGGGAGGGGTGTGTTGAGACACGGTCCCCAAGTTGTGTGATGATAATTGTCGATTTCCTACTAAGGAGGCTTGGTCAATATAGTCGACACTTCCACTTATGGGTTTTATCCGGAGTTAGGTTAGTACAATCGATGCTCCAACATATTCCAGTAAAGGAGATGATAGGATATGGAAGATGGAAGTAGGTTAGGGTGGAAGGATGGTTCAAAGTAATTTATAAGGATGTTGTGAGTTAGTTATTTAACAACTTGGTTATTTTTGTGTGTTGAAAGTCTTGGTTTATTCATGTATGATGATACGAGTATGTTGTGTTTTTAGTATTGAGTTATTGTAAATTAGTCTGATTCTTAGATGCCGATATTTCTATTTGTTTATTTTTATACTTGGATGAGAACATACATGAACTATGCATTAGAGGCATTCATTGTTTATAATTAGTACACGTGTGGGTATGTATACACTAGCTAGGTATACCTACATTATGCATGTATACTAGTATAATTATTTGATGTATTAATTTTTTCAGAAGAAAAAATACAATCCTTGATATTCATTAATGGATCAAAGGGAATTTTTACATTGCACTCTATTATGAGAGATTCACTTCAAGGCTACATCAAGAGATGCTGTCAAAAAACATGGGCATCAGAACATCGAGCCAGTCAAGGAGAAAAGGACAAAGCCCAAAATAAAGTGGGCACAACATACTGCTAAGAAACAAGCAAGAGTCTTAAGAGTTCCTGGATAGACACAAAATCCTACAAAGACAATAGATGAGAGGTTAGAGGGCTGATCCAAAGATTCCCTTGAGATATATCAACAAAAAGACTCATGGGATCAAAAAATACTCATAGTAAAAACAAGTTCCCATAAATAATGGGAGACTGAGCTCTGACACTGAGCTCTAAAAGAGCTGTAAATCACCATTCCCAATAATGGTATCCTCATATATCTCATAGAAAGAACAGTGGCCAGAGGCTAGGAGGAGGGCATCTTTGGATAAGCCATCTGCCCTCTGATTGTGCTCTCTGTAGACATGTATTAATGACTAAATGAATGATTAATGATTTAGGGAGTATATTGAATATATATATAAATATTTAGTAGCACTAAACTCCCTTCTTGAATTTTATTATTGTTGGTATGATGAATTAAATATATACGGTGGTGTGTCATAAATTTTGGGGGAAAAATGTCAAATTTAATATATAAGCTACCATGAGAAGAAAGACTTTCCATTCTACTTTATTGTTATCATTTCTCAATTCATTATTTTATTATAGTTATGTTTTCTCCCAAAATTTAAAAAGTATGGTTGATGGCTCATTAATGAGGGTGGTTGAGGAGACTTGAGAAAAGGTGGATGGAAATTTGATAAGTAGAGAGGGTAAAGAAGAGTCGAGGGGGTTCCTTTTTTTAGGGGTGGGGGGAGAGTTTGTGAAAAGGTTGGATCTTGTTGAGAGGTGGTAGAATTATTGGAAGAATTATTTTCACGAAACAAATTCTTAGAGATGTTGTGCATTATTGTTCTTAGAGTCATAGGCACGGAGGGAAAAGAAATCAAAATGTTTCTTGGAGCCAAGAAGCCAAGTAGGCTCCTTGTTAGCAGGGAAATTTAATTCCATTATGGGCATGAAGGAGAGTGAAGGCTTGTCATTGTAGAAATACTACAACATTCTTGAACAGATTCAAAATTTAAACAAGTACTTTAGAGTAAGTTATTGCTTAAATTCATGTTATACTTATTATTTGGTATTGTCATGGTTATAAGCATGTTTCTAATGTTAGTTTGTATAGTTATGGTATTTAATTAAGAAAGTAAGGCCAAGAGGCCTTACACTATGTTTTGAGCAAGGAAAACCATTGTTTTTTTAAGGAGGCAAATATAAGCAACATAGGCTTTAACCAAACCACATAAACATTTGTTGTTTGTTTGTTTGTTTTCTCTCTTTTTTTTTATAATTATTTTGGGTGGAACGTAGGCACTCATGACTTGCCACCCATATAGGCACATGAGATTGGTAGAAGAAAATTACTTTTGGGAAAAAAGAAAGATGCACGCGGGTATCAATCCAGATCTATTCATGTGCATTTATAAGTCCAACATACAAAATACAATGTAAATTCAATTGGGAACACTTACCAGAGGAAACATTTTAACATAAAGGCTAGCATGTGAGGATTAAACAACATCACATAAACCAACAAGTCTAAGTTCTATTCTCTATATTTTAAAATTTGGAACGTGAAGGTCCTATGGTTTAGTGGTAAGGACATTGTGCTATGAATCCAACAAATAAAGATCAAATATCGGTAGGATTTTTTTTTCATTGTTTTGTAAAATGTAGGACAACACACCTTGTTCTATACACTAGCCTGCAACTGTAAGGTAGATTTCAATAAACTAGATGGAATTAGATGTCATTGTGACCTTTGCATGGATTTTAACTGTGTTTCACAATAACCTTTAGCTTTAAGGAAGTTTCTACTAAACTGGTTCGAAATACATGTCATTGTGATATTCGCATGGTTTTTTTTAACTCTGATCTAAAATGGAAAACTAATGCCAATCAATAACTAGTTGTTTTTAAACAAATATTAATACAGTAATGTCATAACAAATCCTTCTGAAATAGGTACAAAGGTAACCAGATTTAGGAGATGACAAATAATTATGCTATTGAACCGGAGCGAAGCATAAGTCTATATTGACGAGACATTTTTCATTGTTTTGTAAAATGTATGATAACACACCATGTTCTATACATTATCGTGCAACTTCGATGTAGATGTAAATAAACCGATTGGAAGTAGATGTTATTGCACAACCTTTGCATGGATTATACCTATATGTTTCACAATAACCCACCTTGTGTAGTATAATAACCCATTGCTTTAAGGCAGATTCTACAAAATTGTTTGGAAATAGATGTCATTGTGACCTTGGCATGGTTTTTTTAACTTTGATCTACAATTGCACACTAATGCCAGCCGACAAACTTTGTTTTAAAAATAAATAAATACATAAAACAACAATTTCATAACAACTCAATGTAAATAAATGGTTGTTGAAGGCAAGCCGACCTAAAATGAAGTTCGTTGTGTGCCATTTTGGTAATGTGTTGGCTTCGAAGAGATGAGGTAAGGAGTTGGTTTAAATCTACCATCTTGCAAAAGTTTGAAGACAAAATATGTTATCCTAAGTTCAATACTAATGCTATTTAATAAGGCCATAAGGGAGAAATGATTTTTTTAGAGATGATAATTCATTATATATTTTTCGTAGTTTGGAATAACTCATCCCATGGAAAAAAAATGAGCATAATTTGAGTAGTGGTGCTCGAAACCAAGGATCCCATGTGTTCAAATGAATCATAAATATCCTTTTCAACACCACCTATGCCCCAACCCAACACACCATGTAACTCCATAATAATTCATGTGTATGGTAGTTCATTATAAAATCATGGTTTATAAGACACAAAGGAAGTCGCTAAAGACTTACAATGGAAGTCACCATAAGATCCTAAGAATGCAAAACTACTTAGCATTGTAAATGGAAGATACATGTAATGACTCATTATTGCAAGGCAAAAGAGAATGCCAATATCTAGCAACTTGAGGATATAAATGCCTAAAGGAAAGCTTAAGAATATAACACAATAATTTCTAAATAGTTTTCAAATGGAACCCTGATTTCACAAAATAATTTCTAAGTAGTTTTCAAATGAAACCTTGGGCTCACTAGTGATGCAAACATTATAATTATAATACGGGACTTATCCTTGCAGTGGTTCATTTGAAGAAAATAGGGGGCATCCAATACAAGCAATTGTTAAAATACCTATTGAACTTAGATATTGATGTTATATTTTAACACTATCAATATAGTTGGTCAAGGGAAAAAACAATTGAACTAAGCACACATTCTTAGCTATAGAAACCAATAATATCAATAATATTAATCCATACCATCAACAACATAGAAATTACATTTAGGCCTTCAAAAAGAATCTTAATGATTATTGAAGAGATATAGTATATCCCAATATGATATGAAGTTCCATATTTATCCACATTTAAGAAAGGTAAAATTTATATGTATAAAGTTATGCTTTCAAATCAAGTACATTCCAAAGCACACCAAAGAGATTCTCAATAAAAGTTTACAATGGAAGTCACCACTACATCCTAAGAAGGAAAAATTACTTAGCGCTCTAAATGGAAGATACATGCATTGACTCATTATTGTCAGGCAATGAAGAATTCCAACATCTAGCAACTGGAGGTTATACATGTATAAAGGGCAGCTTAAGAACATAATGTAAGAATTTATATCTAAATAGTTTTCAGATAAAATCTCGAGCTCACCAATGATGCAGACAATGTACTTATAATCTAGGATTCATCCCTGCAAATGTTCATTCTAAGAAATGGGGGACATCTAATACAAGCAATTGCTACAATAACTATTGAACTTGGATATTTATCTTAGTATACCCAAATATGACATGTAATTCTAGATTTATCCATGTTGAAAAAAGGTAAAATTTCTATGCATAAAGCTATATAGAACTTACTTTTAAATCAGGTACTTTCCAAAGCATACTAAATAAATTCCTAGTAAAAGCTTACAATGAAAGTCACCACTAGATCCAAAGAAGGAAAAATTACTTAGCAGTGTACAAACATGTTATTGGTTCGAATAACATGGAATTGTCATTTATTTTTATGTTGTTCGAAATGCATGGAATTGCCATTTATTTTCATGTGGTTTGAAATTTCATGGATATTGTGTGTTGTTCACTTTAGGTATACAAGAAAACAAATCGACACTGAATTTTGGAGTTAATTAAAATTTAAGACCACACCATTATAATATGCAACGTTTAATTTGATTTTTCTTATTTTTATCTAATCTAGTTAATGATAAAATTTGTCTTATCAAAGCTTATAGTTCAATCAAAATTCAACATATATAAAAATAAATTATATAAATAAAACAAATAAATCACACTTTTCACAAACTTTAAACATATCTTGATTTCTTTATACGGCCATACAAAATAATAGGACAAGGTGAAACATATAGTCTATATGTACAAGAAGGACTAAAAAACATATCTTTGATTTCTTTATACCACCATACAAAATAATAAGACAATGTGAAGTTTACACATAAAATTTAGTATTCTCTATATGGTAACTGATGAAGAAGATAATGCATTAATGATAAGGGGAGAAGGGACAAGTCAAAATGTTATTATATTTATGTAACATGTTAGGTAATAGATATGTAGTAAGATTCCTTAATTCTTTGTGAATAACAAGAATTTGTATTTTTTTAAAGAGTAAACAAAAGTGAGCTTTATAGTTTGGAACCAAATTTCATTTGAAAGTACCTATCCATCAAATTATTGATCTTTTAACACAATATAGCATTAATTAAAAAACAAACATAATGTAACACTTAATGTACATAACTTTCTTCTATATTCCATGTTACTATGGTTAATAATTATGAACATATATTAACCATGTAAACATTTAAAAATACAAACTTACTTCCATATTAATCAAATTATATATATATAATTTAAAAATAAATATAATATAACACTTAACCAACATAGCTTTCTTCCATATTCCATGTAACTAGCACATAGCTTTCTTCCATATTCCATGTTACTACCACATAACTTTCTTCCATATTCATGTTGTTATAGTTAATAATTATTATAAACATATACTAAGCAAGCACCATGTGAACATTTAAAGTACAATTTTACTTTATAAACTTAATTAAAAAACAAACCCAATGTAATATTTTTTTCATATTCCATATTACCATGCTAAATAATTATAGACATATAATAATTATCCACATAACTTTCTTCCATATTCCATGTTACTACGATTAATAATTATTATAGAAATATACTAACCATGTAAACATTATAACTTTCTTCCATAATCCATGTAACTATGATTAATATTATAAACATATACTAAGCACCATGTAATTAAAAAACAAACTCAATGTAATACTTTTTTTTATATTCCATATTATCATGCTAAATAATTATAAACATATAATAATTATCCATATAACTTTCTTCCATATTCCATGTTACTATGATTAATAATTATCAAAAAAATATACTAACCAGGTAAACATTATAACTTTCTTCTATATTCCATGTTATTATGATTAATAATTATTAAAAAAATATACTAACCATATGAACATTGAACATTTAAATTATTATAAAATATATTAATCATGTGACAAGTATTTTTTTTACACATTTATAACCTTAATTAAAAAACAAACATAATCTAAAATACTTGTTTTCTTCTTTACTTTCTTCCATATTATTATGATTAATAATTATTATAAAAATATACTAACCATGAAACATGTAAAGTACATTTTTTTACACATTTATAACATTAATTAAAAAACAAACATAATCCGAAATATTTTTTCTTCTTCTTTACTATGGTTAATAATTATTATGGCCATGTGAACATTAAGGTTTCTAATCCCAACGTTCTCTCTCTTTTCTAAATTAAATCGTTCAAAAAAAATCTCTAAAACCTAAAATTATTTTTCCCGCCAAACTTTGGCGCGAAACGCTTCGTCCAATTTAATCTATATTCCCTTGCAGTTTGGCTATATTACCTAACGAAGCCTGCTGCAGGTATTTCCGGTGTGATTCACATCGTCTATATCCTTCGATCGCCTCTTTGAATCGTGTGTGAATTTCTTCATACATTTTCAATCTGTGTTTTTTGTTTCACACTAACAAAGATGGTGTTACCTCTGGGACCAGCGAGATTCTATGGCAGCAGCCTCCCGAGGCCCTTCATTTACAGCGACGTGAAGTTCAACTCGGAGAGAGTCGATCCCCCGATGGGCGTAGCCGCCCCTTTCATGGCCTGGGCTAAGGACGCACACTGGTCCATGGGCGGCGTCTGCCTCAAGAGAAAGAGATTGCAGGGGAGAATCGAAGGGAGCGTCAAGAAGCTCAGAGAAGAGGAGGAGAAAGAGACGAAAGTAAAGAATAGGGACGAGAAGAAGAAAAGCGGGGAAGAGAACAAAAATAAAAAGAAGCGCAAAACTGTTGAAGAATCCCCTTTAAAGGGTGATACAGCTTCAGGCAGCCCGAAAACAAAGGGCTCTTCCAGCCCTAAAAAGAAGGGTCTTTCTAGCCCCAAAAATAAGAGCTTTCCAAGCCCTAGGTCTCCTGTCGCGGCTACTCCAGTCTATTCACCGTCAGATAGTAGCCCCATGGAGAGTCGGGCCTATAAGCGCAAGTGGTCGGACCTGGACGAGGACTCCGAAGGGGATTTGTCCCTGGTCGTGCCGGAGTCAAGGAAGAAACTGAGCAAGAAAAGATTGCCCAGGGTTCGAATCCGTGTGAGAAAGCTGGGCGATGTTTTCAACCAGCAGGCCATTGATGGGTCTGATGCCCCCGGCGGTCAAGGGATCGAATCTAATAAGGTTTCTTCCGTAGTTCTGCAGTCGGCAAAAAGGCAAGCTGGGAAAATAATGGGTGTGTATGATTATGTTGCAGTGCCTGATAGGGTTATGAAAATGACCTCCAAAAGAGTTTCGCTGAAGAAAAATCTGGGAAATTCTCCAGCCTCGAAGGTACATTCACCGGTTGACTCCATGCGTCGCAGCAGCCGTCTATCATTAACTCCATCAGCAGGTTCTCGTTAGCAGTGCTATTTTTCCAGATCCAGTCCATATGATCGACTGTGTGTATTGTAAGCTGTAGGGTCAGGTTTTAAAAGTGGGGTTAGAGAGCTTTCTAATGTTATTTTTTTCAGTTTTTGCATGAGTTCCATACCTGATTTGTAATTTGAAATGGAACTTCTAATCATGTGTTTATTGAGCTAATTTAGATACCTGATTTGTAATTTGAAATGGAACTTCTAATCATGTGTTTATTGAGCTAATTTAGATGACTTGTTGGTATGTGTTTATTGAGCTAATTTAGATGACTTGTTGGTATGTGTTTATTGAGCTATTTTAGATGACTTATTGGTTCTTGATAGATGCTTGTTCTCATGGTTGCAATAATTATAAATTTGAGCTTGGCCTCTGATGTTGTGTATTGAAATCCAAATTAATATAGCTTGGGCTTGGGCGTTTGGAAGTTGCTATTCTCTAGTAATGCTTTATTGGTTTAATCACATTTGTTAAATTATCAATACAAGTGTCGTAAATGGTTAGTCTGTGATTTGATATTTAAATGAGTAAGTTTTTATTGCACTGAGATTTAGATAAGCATCAAAATAGACTAACCATGGGGCACTTTAGTCTTGTTCCAAGGATTCCATTGACCTTGGCATATTGTTTGCAACATTTTCCCTGCCCTTTTAGCGAATAATTAACAAATAGGTCCAGGGTTGAAGTGAGTCCAGCTTAGCTGTACAAATAGCTTCAATAGCATATTGTTTGCAGCATTTTCCCATGCCCTTTTAGCCAATAATTAATAAATAGGTCCAGGGTTGAAGTGAGTCCAGCTTAGCTGTACAAATAACTTCAATACTGGCATATTATTTTCCATGGAATAATAAAAGTTTTTCAAACGTAAAGGAAATAGATTTGATTGTACTATTTGATAAGCTTTTATCCAAGCAGGTCTGGTTAAGGCAGCTTTGTTTCAGTTAGGTCAACAATAATAGACATTATCTTTTTGTAATTGGAAGTAAAATGTTATTGCATGCAATCAACACCTTGCAGTGTAGCAATTAATGTTACTAATGCAGAGCATACCATTAGTTAGATTAAGAATTTGATTCAATCCAATTCTGAATATACCCTGCAGCTGCAGCTGTAGCTCTCTACAGAATTCCATCGTGCTGTTTTAAATGGCATCATTCCATCATGCTGTTTTGAATAGCATCATTCCATCTTGTTAAAGGGGTAAGCCAATCAGTTTCAATATCACCTATAAATTAGGTTATTTCTCGATCTTTTCAAAAGTTTGAACTCCACATCGAATAAGGACTTGAACATTATAATGGTCTTTGCAACCAATTCTCTGGGCGTCCATTCATAAATCCTTCCAGTGTTTGCTGTAAAGGATAGCTCTCCAAAACTGATAAATTGCTCTTGTTTTACATATATGGGATATTTCCTCCCACTCAGGGCAATAATCCCTAGGCTTAGGTTTTTCCATGCCTTTTCCCACACCTGTGAAAAGATTTGAAATAGATTTTGATCTGCCACCAAACAAGCTCAAAGGTATAGTTATAGTGCCTTTAAAATCAAGGTATCTTGTACACCTTTTGAATGCAATGCCATTCATACCAAAGAACTACCAAAATCAATTTTTAGTTCAATTTCATAAATACTTAGTAATTCTTTTAATTTTTTATTTTAAAATAGCTTTAAAATTAATATTTATTATAAATGTTAAGTCCTATTTACCATGTAAATATAATTAATGAATATATATATTTTTTAATTTAATGTTGTATTGTGTTGATGATATTATAGTTCTTATTGTGAATATATCTATGGCTTTATATGAATTACACATTTTTCCTCTACTTGTAATTATAATAAATTCATTCTTATAAGAACGAAGAATAATTTATAAGGCTAATAGCTCAAATGTAATGATGCACTTTTACATACTTAAGCTTAGGAAGTCTATAGAATTCTTACCATGTGTAGGTTTAATTATTTTTAGCCCATTCAATGGTGCATGCTAGCCATTTTCTCCATGTTGATTTGACATAGCTTTAATTTCATGAGGTGGAGTAGTGATGGACATGTTTAAAGACAAGAAAATGATGTTATTGGTTTTGTTGCAAGGAGATAAGTTTTTGAGAAGTATTGTAACAAAACATGTAGAAATTGTTGCTCAAATTGAAGAAACTTTGAACTTGTAGAACAATGGCAAGAGACCATGGAAAAGTATTTTGTCGTAAAGAGATAAGTGACTAATGATAAATACAAATTATAGAAGTGTGGCAACATTTGTAATAGTGTAGAAAAAAAATACCAAATAAACTACAAGAGCAAGGGTGTAATTTACATATAATATCACCTTATAGCATACCCAATGTTGTGTTATCTTTTTCTTTTGATACCATTTAGCATTCCACATTCCCAAATTATAAATCTTAAATGGTATTTAGCAATTTAGATAACATAAAAGAAATTATTCAAGGTACATGTAGTTTTGGCTTGATTAAAATTTAAGTATATAGAGAAAATGGTATTCATAAAATTGAAATATTTAGCAGAATTTTTTTTTTTTAAATTTTTTTTTTTTCAATGTGGTTCACGCGTCGGCTTCACCGACGGGCTACATCCACGGAATAATTTCTGGCGGACCCACCCGAAGGGGCCTCACACCCGCGGCCGCTGCGTGCCTAACCCCAAGAGAGTCGATGAGAGTGGATCCCGCGACCTCACATGCTGGGAGGCCTAACTACGAGTACTCGACCGATTGAGCTAACTCTTGGGGCTAATATTTAGCAGAATTTGTGTTGATACTACAATTTAATATTTTCAAAATAGAAGACCTCTTGTTAGATCAAGCTCTCCTCACTAGTCTTAATAAATTGAAGGCAAAGAAATTTTCATTGGTAACTTTTATGCCACGATTGTAGAATTTGAGCATATAGATCTAGATACTAAATGAGAGAATAATATAAGTGCAAAAGATCAAATTTGTGACAATCATGTAATTAAATTACAACAACATGAAAATAAGAACAATAGATCTTTAGTGTCACAAGGACTTTGTATTGCAGTAATTTTACAATGAATTAGTAATGGATTATATAATGGCAATTCGAATTAGGTTTAAGGAGACAATTCCAATTGGTCATGCAATGCATGATATCCTAGATAGGCTTAACCCATGACTACATTAAGTGGACTTAGCTCCCTACATGCAAGGAGCTAAAAACACTTGAGGAAGGTGCTATTGTCTCATAGTAACTAAAAAATAGGTGCATGAAGCTCTTGAATAGTGGAGTAAACTCCCTAGATTCACTCCACAACTCTAGCTTACAATGTAAAATCCTAAAATCAAGGAAAATAAGCATTAATTAAAAGACTTCATTCTCATTTTCCACAATATACTTAAAAAGCAAATAAAGATGTTTTAAGACCCTAAAGCTTAGTGTGAAGCTCCAAGTTGTCTCGGAGGGCCAAATTGAATAGGATTTGACTCACTAGACTCTTGAGATGATAACCTAAGTCTATATGTATAAAAGTGAAGCTATGGAGAGGGTTATTATGCTTTAAAAAAGAAAGTAAAACTATGATGATAAGAGCAATGATGAATTTTGTAGAAATTGCCTTCAAAAAGCATTCTCAAAACAATGCAATTGTTTTTTATAATTCTTATTGTCTACAAAATCAACTAAAAAATGGCGTTTAATCTCATAGAAAGAACAAATGAAACATATCCATGAGGGAGAGGAATGCCAAAGCAAACATTTGCATCCAAGCTAAAATGTAGAGGAAAAATAATGTTAGGATATTTAGACACTTAGGAGTTAGTTAAGATCAACTTGTGTAATATATCCGTTAGGTAAAGTGTGTTTCTTTAGTATGCATTTGTAAATATTTTAATCCGACGGTCACGATATGTTCTAGACATAAAGTGATCCGACGGTTCAACTTTTCTTAGATCATACCTACCATTGATCCGTGGCTTAACACCCGATTGGTCCATGATCTCTATTTAAAGAGCATGGAGTGTCCTTGGCTAGTTGATCGATTATGAGTAGCTCATGTAACTTTTTTTTTTTTGCATAATAAATTGCTCCAAGTAGCTATTTCGCTGGGGCCGTGGACTGTTTCTCTCTCGATGATTTTAACCACGTGACATACATTGGTGTATTGATCTGTGATCTGTTTGTGTGAGTGGCTGCTCTTGGTGTTCGGTCTTTTGAGAGTACCCTGTGTACCCGAACAATTAACACATGGTTAAAAAAGTAAAAAACAAAAACAAAAAAAATGGAGGGATGTGCTAGTCCAAAACTCAAAGGTGAATGTTCATAAAAATAACACATGGTTAAAATGTGACAATTCCATGGTTAATGGAAATTGTGGAATTGGCATCTCCTTTATTTTATTTTTATTTTTTCTACTAATGTCATGTTGAGTCTTAGCAATGGAAGGGGAAGGAGAAGAAATGAGTTTCCTTTGATTGTATTGATTAGCCTTGAGCAACTTAGCTCCAAGCTTGGAAGCCACTTAAAAAGCATGCTCCAAAGAAAAAATAAAAAAGAATTCCAAGATTTTTATAATGGTAGTTAACATGATGTATGGATTTGTAAAATTAGTCTCTACATGGTGGGCGAACTACCCCTCTCTATGAGGAGTTATATCTGCTCGACAACAACTAATGAACTCTTGCTATGACGATAGTGGATATCTCAATATATGAAATAAGCCATTCGTATGGTACAATATTGGGTTAGTTCATATCTATTGTAATCAAAATACCATATTCAAGCTGGTCCAAGTCATAGAGTTGGTTACCAGAAGGTATATATAGGTATATAATGGTAGACAACCTATCTTAAGTACAATCGATACATAATCTATCTTCGTGTTTGATGGGGAGTTTGTTGAAACTTGAAAGCCACACAACATTGCTAAACAATTTGACCAATAAGCTATCAAATATGTAACCATTGAGCCAACATAGCATATCATTGTACCGTAATGGGTAACATTGCTTTATATCCACTATTTTGAAATCATTATGGTGGTTAACACTACGTTGATTCAAGGATGCCAAGTTCTTAGCGTGGGATTTGCTAATAGTGGAGGTCTTGCTCTTCAGAAGGTACTTTTGCCAATAATATCTTCTAAGCTTTCTTCTGATTGGATTGGGTATTGAATTAGGATTCAACACTATGAATCCATTCCTCTTTGATGGATGAGTGAAATTTTGGGATTCAGATCTTTGTTTCATGCTAAAGGATTGTTGGACAATGGGAATATTGGACGTTATATTGTATTGTTTTAGATTCTATTGTGGTGTAGTTGTCCTCTATTGAATCGTGGACATCAAGGCTTGCATTGTTTTAGCTTGTAACTCATTTTGTTGTTGTCTTTGTACAAGAAGTTGCTTTGCAAGGATCTCACTCTGTTGGTGTTGTTCTTGCAACTAGTTTGTTAGGAATTGAATGAGATTGAAGTCTTAGGAAGAGTTAGACTCTCGTAGACAAAAAATAGATATGATGCAAAACTAATTTAGAGATTTTTCTACCTTAAAATAAATAAATGCAACTCTGCCTACAAAATGTGGAAAAGTTATAAATATTTGTCAAATTAATTCTTTATTTCAAGTTTAATTTGTGATTGGAAATCCCTTCAAAAAATCCACAATAGATAAGGATTACAAATTTGTGATGGGTAAAATAAAATATGTCATGACAAACAAGTTATAAACGGGTACTACAATTGTGAGTTTTTTTTTAAATGTACAAAAATGACAAAAACCTCAAGTAATAAGTTGTTACTTGTGTGGTGGCGACCTTAGAACAATAAGAGAAAACATTATGAACTATGAAACACACAAGCAACCTACTGAGTTGATTGAAGATAAGAATTCAAGAATAATTATGAGCATGAGAAACTCTAGTGAAGCTAGGATTGGAAAACTCTCCAAACTCCCTAACCCGAGGCTCTTATATATATATATATAATGAGCTTGAATACAAAATTATGAAAATATGTATGAGATGTCTAATGATACATCAATATTGAGCATTAGCCATTGCCAATTCAAAAGTAATTATGCAATACAAAATACATCAAATGTATTATAAATGTGTCTCTTTATCTCTTTATAGTCTATTATCATTTCTATTTGTCCCTTTTATGAGAAAAGATAATGGCACCTCTAGTGGTGGAATGTCATGAGCACGAAGTTCACTACCTAATACTAAATTTAGGAATTGAGTTTGGCCTTTAGCCCTTTTCATCTCTTCTTCTACTAGTTGCTTTGAGACATCTTTTGTTGTCGCCTAATCCTCATTCTTTGCATCTAACTATCAAGGTTATGACTCCATAAGAAAGCTCTCAGCTCGCCCCATCAAACATGGGTCAATATCATCCAAACAAAGAACATTTGCATTAAGAGGTTTTTCCAAATGCCCCACTCAAAATTGAAGATTGTGATGGAAAAATGCTACATCATTAAGCACTAATTTTCCAACTTACCGCCCATTTTTTATTCTATTATTTTCAAACACTCTAATCCAAAGTGCTACAAATATTTAACATAGAACAACAATTATTTGTATTCATGGTGTTTTTCCACCATGGTATCTCTAACCATTTAACGAATAAAGAAAAAATATATAGGTTATTCACTACCAAATACCAAATAGGGAAAAAGGGGACATCTCTCATTCCAAGAACCCTACAAGAAAGGCGAGAGAATATGCATATATGTGGCAAGAAGGATACATGTGAAAAGGGGCAATAGCAATTAGTGTATACGATGAGGAGGGCACGTTTCTTTGGAACTTTTCAGCTAAGTAATGCAATCTGTATTTTATGGTTTGAGAATTTTATTTTTGTTTAAAATGATTGAAGTTAATAGGAATTTGGTTAAATAATTTTGGATAAATATATGATTTTGTATTGAAAATTTTATTGTTTCACAAAATAATTTTGTAACGAAGAAATTCTTGTTTTTAATATAACGATGAATTTAATATTCTTTAATATATTTAATACAACTAGGTTATAGGTTCAAATTAGTAGGGGTAGAGTATATACATTTTTGTAGACTTTAGCAGTTACATAGTTATGCAAGGAGATATCATGTCCCACAAATAAGGAGTCTCATACACCAAATTTAGTGTCTTACTTGGATGTGACCTTACAAATAAATTATTATTATTATGTAAATATTAACCTCTAACATTTGCAAATCCGTCATTGAATTCCAGACTTCACTTTAAAATATAAGGTAACTTTTCCTCTATTTTGAGTTACTAGAAAAGAAAAATTATGAAAATGTTCAGACTATGACTGGCTATATTATGTATTGTTGCATCTTCAAAATTCCATGGATAGTGAAGAGTTGATGCACATTGCACTAATATTATTTGAATTGAATGGTGGCAATTCAAACTCACAAGAATCCCATTCACTGGGCTCTATTCTAGC
The DNA here is from genome assembly GCA_001517045.1 of Pseudotsuga menziesii. Taxonomy (NCBI): domain Eukaryota; kingdom Viridiplantae; phylum Streptophyta; class Pinopsida; order Pinales; family Pinaceae; genus Pseudotsuga; species Pseudotsuga menziesii. Next base: position 348,896 of record LPNX010525693.1, on the reverse strand, counting down.
AGTCAAAGAAAATCCACACCCTATTAATGATGGATTTGTTATCCCATTGATTCTGAATAAAGAAAACATAGCATGCACAGTGAAGGAAGTCCAATATATGCAGAAACGGGGTCTAATCTGTTGCCAACTGGGGAAGAGGTCAGATTTATGGATGGCACTGTGACCACTGTAGAGATGTCATATGCTTTGGGCAAGTTGAGTCCTAATTTGCTCTCTGAGAGGAGAGGATCAACTTCTACTGAAGTAGGAGGTCTTGATGCCCTCGGTTCTATTCTGCATTCGACTAATGTTCAAAATTCATCCTGGTTAAATGATGTTAAGGTCATTTTCCTTCTACTAAATGATAAGGATGACAATAAGATGCCACGTTAACTCGACTTTTAACTATAGTAACATAATTCGGTTGTATTGGACTTTCCTGTACGAAAATTCGGAGGCAGATAAAAAATAGCCAAATATTCGACATAATACAGATATGGTAAATTTGTCTACATTTTCAGCACATATTATAAAATAAAAACTATTTAAATCTTATTGTTTTATTTTTAATTTTGTTCACAGTTCTTTGAGAATTAGTTTTAGATTTTACAAGTTTGAAGCTTTAAATTTTATGATATATGTATTTTGTTTTATATTTTAATTATAAATATCAAATATTATATTAAATTTAAATTTTGTTTATCATGTAATATAAAATTTAGTAACCAGTTATAATATTATATTTTAGTTAGGGTAATATTTGTTGGAATATATTATTAGAAATTTGTTTTATTGTTTTATTGCTTTATAATTTATTTTTGAAATTTTAATTATTTAATATTTTTATGATTAGATTTATAAATATACTATTAGATAAATTCATCTCCCTCTTGGAGACTAGAAGTTTTAATGTTTTCTTTGATTTTTTGTGACACAAAGTATAAAATATAAACTATATTTGACGAGAAAAATGGCCCATGGTGGGTCTTTTGCCAGTCAAATTTCAACAATGCATGCAAATATTGAATGGTTTATGTATATTAAAAAAAGTTAACTTCGAAAAATAAATATTTTAAAATCTATAAGTAACCTACTCTAGTATCTTTTTCGTATTATATTTTTTATGGATAATTATAACAGTTACAAAGAGCTTATAGGGGTCCTTTGTCCTACCAACAAAGAGCTTCATATATCAAATTGGTGTCTAGCTTGGCTATAACCTTAAAAATAATTATCATTTTAAAAATATATTATTATTATTATAAAGAATATGAAGAAGGAAGAACTCCGGGTACATAGAGAGATGAGTTTGTTTTATTTTTTGTGTACGAGGGATAGAAATAAAATGTTGAGGATGCCTATATTAATCAGAAGGTGAATGAAAATTCATTGAATTCATACTAGGGCTTGGATGTAGGCATCTCTCCATGTGTTATGATACAATGGTTGGAATATTGTTGCTCGTTGGCTTAGGTGCAATCATGAATATTAGTATTCAGTTTCAATGACAAAAATAAGGAACTATCCTATTTGGATTTAAGGATTTTGCAACCTGTTAATCCTAGATGGACTAAGAAACTCAATCAAGGCCAACCCTTGTTTCTTGGAAGCTTAGAAGGATGACCATCTTGAGTCACAAACAAATTGTGAGAAGATTTCTAAAAAAAGTATAGGCCAGATGTATTGGAAAAAATGGGAAATTAGGAAATGGAGACAAGGTTAAGACAGGAGAGGATATTTGTATGGGTTTTATAGTTAATTATAATTATAGATTATTAAGAACTTTGTTATGTGCTTTGCATGAACATTGGATTTATTTCCCAAGGGAGGTTGATTCTTAACTTATAAGAAATGAATGGTCTCAAGGCTAGGTAGTATTATATATATTAAATTTGCGAAGTGAATTGGTAAAGTTGGTCTAGTTTGTTTATCTTTTAAGTCACAATGCCATTAAACTTATAAATGAGGATCAGATTATATATCCAAGAATACTATTAAGTTGGAAGACCTAGATGTAGAAAGGGTACGGTGGTGGAAGGTCATATGCAAATTGGATTGTCCTTAGAAATCAAATATTTTGTGTTTGGCTTTAGCAAACAAAATTTTAATTTAGGATAATGGACAAACAAGATACTAGTTTGGTTTAATTAAGTGTATTATGTAAACTATTGAAGAATATATTGATCACACTGGTTTGTGACTTGCTTTCTTATTAGATTTGTTTGGAATTCAATGTCTTACAAGTTACATCTAGAAAGAACAAATAAGACACGATGTTCTTGGTCGATTCTCTATGAGATTGGATAACTACCATATATGAAGATACTTTAGAACCTAACTTGTTTCTGTCATTTATGGGATATAGATTTAAAGGAATCAAATGATATTATAAGATATTGTCTTTTGCTCAAGCAAGTAACACATAAAATGAGGCTAGTTATTGAAGGAAATTGGTGGCCTCCTGAGGAGAGACAACTCAAAATTTTAAAAGAGCAATGCATGAATAAAGAAAAGAAAGAAAAGGCTTGGGGTTTCTTCAATAGATCCTATCAAAGAACCTTGAGTATATGTGAAGTAGGGGTTGTACTTTTATTTGATTCTTCACTTGTTAATGAAATATGTTATTGGACAAAAAGACAACAATCCAATGGAATTTTATGTTTTATAGTTGTTGTTAAAAACAATAATGGTAAAAAGATTAAAGCATCTACAAGTTTTTGAAGATTTCGAATGATCAAACTAGATATATAAAATTGAAAATTTATGTCTAATGTCAGCTATGAACAAGGTGTAGGGGATTAAAAAAAATTGATGTTATTTCTTCCTAGAATTTAAGATTAAAGCTGCGCAATTATCTAAAGAAAATTTATTCTTAAAAAAGGGTTACCCTAACTCAAAATGGATAAGGGGGAATTACCTTTTAGTTTTGACAAGATCTTTGTATTAAGTTGATGTAACAACTTGGATGGGTATTTTAGACTTTGCTTTTGTTTTAACAAGTGATAATATAGGGTCACGAGTCTTAATATTTTGTAGCGGATCGCCTTAACTCAAAATGGATTCATAAGGGGGAATTACCTTTTAGTTTTGACTAGCTTTGTATTAAGTTGATGTAACAACTTGGATGGGTATTTTAGACCTTGCTTGTGTTTTAACAAGTGATAATATAGGGTCATGAGTCTTGATATTATGTAGCGGATTGCCAAGGTGTCTAGTGTGGATTCTAATCATGTTATACTTATATAGTCATATGCATATTTTTATAAATAGTGTAATTCTAAATTTATGTCTCAACAAGATAGTTGAATGTATATTTTGATTTCAAACATTGAAATAGTGAACATAGTGAGTTGTTTCTTAGAACATACATTTTTGAAACCATATACTTAAACATTTATAATGTTAAAAAAACATTTAAGCTAAAAATCATTGAAATGATCAAAAAAAAATTTAAGGACCTATAATTTTCTCAAAGTGTAACATTGACAAATCTTACTAATTCTTAAATTTGCAAACATAAATTGTTTGGAAAATTCAAATTTATAAAGCTTTTATATAGTTTTAAGACATTTTTGGTGATTTTAGAGTTAAAAAAATTATCACATGAAATTTAGGCAAATCAATTTTGAAAAAAAAATTGCTTATTTTTTTTTGTTGAAAAAAAACTGTTAAATTTCTCCCATCAATTTTTCCTTAGAAATTATTCATAACTTTGTGAAGTATCATACACTCCTTTAGAATTTCATACAACCATCATCGAGAAACACTCATTTTATTTTCCTTCATGTGGTGCCTTAAAATTCATAGTAGTGAGGAAGTTTTGTTTGTCAACATTTTCAATCTCATTACTTTTGCTAGAATCAAATTCCTTGGTAAGTGAAAAATATATATCTTCATTATCAATAAAGATATTTATAAAATATTTATTCATGTTTAAAAATAGAAATACAAATATACAAATAAGATGTTGGCACTTTAGAAATGGAAACTTCTCTATTAAATGAATCCACGATTTTTCAAAGTAAAAACATAAAATTGTACAACTATCCACCCTCTCATAAATAAATTTATAATTTAGAGAATAAAATCCCCACCTTTTCCATCCGCTTAAAATAAAAATTAAAACATTGTTGGTTGGGAATTTTTTTGTCCAAGAAACAACTTTTGTTATGTCTATACTAATATATCTAAATCTTTTAGAATAAGAGTCATCTTGACATTATGAACAATTCTAGCTCTTGCATTATCTTTAGAAATTTGACAAATAGTCCCAAGTATATATCTAAATCTCTTAGAATAAGAGTTATCTTGACATTATGAATCATTCTAGCTCTGGCATAATCTTTAGAAATTTAACAAATAGTCCTAACACATGTACTATTTTGTATAATTATTAATTTGAGTCATTAAAATTACAATTAAAATTGAAAATGAAATATTTTTATGGATATTACATTATTGGTTTATCATTTATTTTAAATTTTTTTATTTAACATTTTTAAATATTTAGTCAATTGGGTCTAGAATGCATGGTAAATTGTTGTGATGACCTTAAGCCTTATATTGATAAGGCTTCGACCTTCTACCAAATTTGGTTTTCCCTCTTTTTTTTTTCATATTATTCAGAGCTCATTATTGAAAAGCATTGATAAAACGTATGGGACATCCCAAAAAATTTGAAGAGAAAGATTAGAAAATCGCAATTTAGTAAAAAAATTCAAAATTTTCAAATTTTTATTTATACTAAAAGAAACTTTTTAAAGAACAAATAAAAACGATTAGTGTTTTTTTTAAAGAAATTAGAATTTTATTAAAAAAGAGACCAAAACCTAGTGTTTTTTTTAAGAAATTAGAATCTTTTTTAAAAAGAGACCAAAACGACTTTTAAGTGTTTTTCAAAGATTAAAAAATATTTTTTTGGAAAAAGCTCAAATATAGGAAAGAAAAAACATAATAAAATGAGGATTTTTTTAAAAATACTAACCAAAACAATTTTAAACAATAAAATAAAATAATACTTATAAATACACAAATCAAAACATAGTTTAAATAATAAGTAAATAAATTCCCCAAAGGAGGGCTACTCAAGGGCTAAAGTACTAAAAAAACGTGGAGAGGCCACCTTATAGCATAATAATCAAGGGTATAGGTAGTGGTGGTAGGGAGGACATTATCATGTGTACCTATGAAGGTACACGCAAGGCAAATGGCAAGTAGGGAAAGGTACTCAGTAAACATGATGGTTGTGACTAGTCTTAGTAAGCTTGGGGAGACTACAATATGACAATATTAGTGTGGTGTGTTATTGTTTATTACAATTAAAATTTTAAGCCGAGGCAATAGGTATTTTTCTTGAATTTACAATTATTAGAGAGAGAGTTGTGAGTCTCAACTTGCTCTTGAGAAACCATGTTTTAAAGCCCAGTTCTACCGATCCTTCATTAATTATTGCTCTTTCTCTCTATAGGGTCCTTTTTAGAAGTAGTTGAGACCTATTGTGACTTGGTTCAAGTGCTTCTTAGCAAGCTTCTATGGGTGCCTACTTTCCTCGGCTCTAAATCCGCCCCCCCAACCATCTATAAAAGCATTTAGAATCTCATCATCTAGGAGGTGGTTTCTCTTTGGCTCCTAGTCTTATTGAAAGAAAAGGTCAAGGGTGTCAACACCACAAAGGAAGGGGAAGGATATGACAACCCAGAGTCATGCAAGAAGAAGACTCAACATCGACCTATTGGCAACAATTCCTAGCTCATATCCAATAGGATATTTCTCAAGCCAACGATTGGGTGAAAATGGAGCAATTTCTCGTTTAAAACGAGATGGAAATATTCAAGTCGATAAAAAAGTAGTAGCGCTAAAAATTTTAAGTGGTCTAAATAGCAAATAGTAGATATCTCTTTTTGATATTTTTTGAAGAGGAAAATATTATTTTACTCAAATGTTGTATTATCCAACTGGACATTTTGGCCATAGCCTTATTTTACTACAAATACACTCGTTTTAATGTAGTATATAAAAAATGATGGATTGAAGAGAAATGAAGATTGTAATGAAGTGTGTGATGGTGGGATGCACCGGATCCTTGTTTCTTGTGAATCTCCTCGTTAGGCCAAGAATAGAGGCATGATTACATATAAATTTGATGACAATCTTAGCCAATTCTATCATCTTATTGATAATATAAGTTTTGGCAATGTCCTCTAGCATTAAATCAATGCAATGTGTCGTATATACAATTCAATACAATGTGGGTTCCTCCCGATTAACATTCTTATAGTTGCTACATAATTAGCAGCAGTATATGTTATCCCTTGCAAAACATGTTGCACATCTATATCATAAAAAAAGTCTTCCAATTAATAAATAAAAAATCCAAGGAAAAGATCATGAAGAAACTCTAGAGTACTTCCCCACGTTTCACAGACAATACCTAATGCAAACCCATCAATGTTGATAAGGGTCCCTAGCCTGATAGGGACATTGAGTGAGGCACATAACAAAGGCGATTGACCTTAAGACCTCCTACATGATGCTCAAACCACTCGTGCTACCCATCAAGTTAAGTCTTTCAATAAATTACATACCAATATAACAACTTTCATATGTGTTAATGTATTGACAAACTAATAAATATTGTTATTTCCATCCATCCATCCAAACGTCAAACATTACCATGCATCCAGTTATTCCCCAAGATTGTTTAAGCTCTAGTTCCTCCAATCTAGTGTTGATGTTTGAAGTAGTCCTTTCCATCCATCCAATTGTCAAACATTACCTTGCATCAAGTGGTTCCTCGAGATTGTCTGAGCCCATCCAATCTAGTGTTGATGTTTACCTTTTCCTTTTGAAGGATTTACCTCTCAACTCATCATAAGTAGGGCTAACAACATCCCACATTCCCTAGTAGAATGAAATGTTCTTGGCAATGTTAAATGATATGTCACTCCATAGGAAACACCTATCCACAACCTTATTTGCTTCTTTCTCCTTTTTTAAAAACCTAATTAATTGAAGGTTGTGCTCTAGCTCATGTTCTATGAATAAAGAAAGGTGATGTTCTTGTTGAAGGTGAATCAATGGAGTCCCTCTCACTTCCCCTATCTTCGATATGCATGTGGTTCTTACTACTCCCACCTTTGTTATTTCAATCTGCATAGCTTCATTTTCTTCCTTGTTCTTCGATAGCTTCATGAGCTTCTTGCTAGAATTTTTGGGATTCTTTGGTACAAATTTCAACCTCATACCCTAGGATTCTTATAAGGTGGTATTTCAAATAGCAAATGCATATGTTCATATCCTTTCCACAAAGCTTGCAAGTTACCATTTGACAAATTGCCCGCTCATAAGGTTCCTCATATTCCCAAAATCAATCCAAATACTTTCGCATGTTGGCGGATAACATTTGTGACTTTTTCAATTTGGGAATCTAGGCCCATTGTCCTGTCCTTTCTTGAGAGTTATTGTCATCAATGGCCTCAACCGATAGTCTCACCATCTAATGAACCAAGGGAAAAACTATAAAAACAATTCAACACAAAGGAATGTTTGTGCAAAAAATACAAGCTAGAAAATTGACAAATCTCCGAGGAAAAATCAGTTAACAAAAGACAAACACTATGCACATTGCAAACCCTTGAATAAATTTACTATAATTTAATTTAGAGAACAAACTTATATACATGGTAGAAGTTTAAGACATGCCTGAGAATCTGAAAACAGAGAAGGATAATAATGCTCAACCCACGGCATAATCATTTATGGTGATAAAAATCCTACTTTGCCCCTCCAAAATTTCCTATAAAACTCTTAAAATTGATCTAGCAAAGAAGAGCAAGTGAAAATGACAAATGAAATTGGGGTTTCCACCTTTATTGGCTTTTTTCCCAGGTGAAATGTTCCTATCAACTCGCAATAATTTCAAAGATATCAAGTTTCATGATATTTTAGGGATAATATATCTCCTGGACATAAAAAGTTGAAAATATCACGATATTTCCAATATATCAATGATATTTGCACCTATTATACAAAATATAAAATCCCAAAACACAAATGATAACTATAATACATTGTTAACAAAGCCAATTATGCTTTATTTTCGTCATTTTGTTTCGCAAGACACCGACCTTAAAGAAATGAGCATTTTAGTATTACTTCAAATTTAAAATATATAAGCTCCTGGAGTGTGTGCAAAACTCATTCTCGAGAAAGCATGTACCCAGGGCCTAGAAAGCGAGTACAAACATAACAAAGCTTAAAATAAAACATAGATGAACAATCAACAAGAGATGTAGGAAAGAGTTGACATGGCAACAAGATAATGCCCATCAAGCATTCCATCCAATCCAACACGTGGAGTTATCACAGATTTTTAAAGAACCTGTTAATGTATATGAGTTGAAGGTAAACTCCAAAGTCCTATAGGGCCATTGCAATGATGGATCATCCAACACCATTCGAATTTCTTCAGTTATGGAAATATGCCTTGTGAAAGAAATGCAGAAGGGAAGAAAGACCTCTTTGAAAGATGTCGTAAGAGTTGATGAGAAGAGAGTTATTTCTTTTAAAGACCTGTAGTTAAAAGCGTGTAATTAAGAACAAGATACACTTAGTGGTATATAATACCTGGACACATGGACCCATCTATTACTTACCTTTGTACTGACAAGGAGACTGATGAGATGCTAGCCTGCAAGTCTATTTCCAAGCGGAAGCTCAGAAAGGTGATAGATGTGAGGCAAGAAGTAGTGATAATGAACAACTTGACTCAGCATCCCAACATTGTTACCTTGAAAGCCACGTACGAGGATGAGCATGCTGTGCATCTCGTCATGGAGCTCTGCGAGGGTGGAGAGCTCTTTGATAGGATCGTTTCCAGAGGACATTACAGCGAGCGTGCTGCAGCTGCCGTTACACGCACTATTGTCGAAGTTGTCCAGATGTGTCACAAAAACGGGGTGATGCATCGGGACCTTAAGCCTGAGAATTTTTTATTTGCGAATAAAAAGGAGAATTCAGCTTTGAAGGCTATTGATTTCATTCTGTCTGTGTTCTTTAAGCCAGGTGAGCGATTTTCTGAAATAGTTGGTAGCCCGTATTACATGGCACCCGAAGTCCTGGAGAGGAACTATGGGCCAGAGGTTGATGTGTGGATTGCAGGGGTCATTCTTTACATTTTATTGTGTGGAGTGCCACCATTCTGGGCTGAAACGGAGCAGGGAGTTGCTCAGGCCATTCTTCGGGGTCAGATAGATTTCAAAAGAGATCCATGGCCAAAAGTTTCTGAGCATGCTAAGAGTCTTGTCCGGCAGATGCTTGAGCCTGAACCTAAGATTCGGTTAACTGCTCAACGGGTGCTTGATCATCCTTGGTTACAAAATGCCAAAAAGGCATCAAATGTTCCTCTTGGAGATGTTGTCAAAGCAAGACTCAAACAGTTCTCTATGATTAATAGGTTCAAAAAGAGAGCTTTACGGGTAATTGCAGAACACTTGTCTGTTGAAGAAGCAAAAAGTATCAAAGAGATGTTTAGGAAGTTGGACATGAAGAATCATGGTACAATATCCTTTGAGGAACTCAAGGCTGGTCTTCATAAGCTTGGCTCACAATTGTCGGAGCAAGAAGTGCAACTTTTAATGGAATCCACGGATGTTGATAAGAATGATAAAGAAACATGTTTCATCTGCGCCCAAAAAGGCCATTGGGCAAATAAATGTCCAAAAAAGAAATCTAAACCAAGACTTGCTGCCTTCTGTGAACAATTAGATCCTAGATGGTGGGATCTACATTCTGATGGTGAATCGCCCTCTGACGAATTCATATTCTTACCGTCTGATGCATCAAGTGCATCTGAAGATTCCGAGTCAAAAAATGACAAAGCTGCTCTTCAAAAATTTGCTCCTTTATCTTCCTCTTCAGACTCAGATTCAGAACCAAAGTTGGGAGGGTTCGAGCCTCCAGATTACGATTTCTCATTATACATGTTCTCGGTAAACAAACCACAGAACATTGGGAAACAGATTGCTGCCATTGACATGCAGTTGTCTGAAACCCCAGCCTTTGAATATATGCTAAGAGCATTGTAAAAGAAGAAAAGAAGCAGTTGCTCGAAAAACTTGAGCAAGACAAAGGCAAAGGTATAGTAAGTCATGTCACTCCTGCTCTGTATAACCCTATTGAACTTTATAAAAGCTATCCAGATGGCCATGAAAGTAGACAATGTTACAAGGTAGATAAAGAGAAAATGTTAAGATTGCAAGTTAGAGAAAAACAGTAGCAGCTAAAAAGCTTAGTGGCAGAAATAGAAGAATTGAAGAGTATGATTAAAATCATACAAATTGAAAGAGATCAGTCCTCAGATGAAGAGCTAGGCAAACACTATGATCAAGCCATGGAAAGCCCAAGGTTGAGAGAACCGTCTCCTGACCCTAGTTTGGAAATGCTCACTGGTCCTAAGATATTCGTACGAATACAGTTCTGCCCAAGTGAGTTCAAGCCATATTTCCTAGATTGCATGCTTGATTCCGGATGTCAGGTAAACCTAGCAAAAGGTTAAGCTCTCCCCCATTTCTACTAGGAAAATACTTCAGATCGTGGTTCAGCCATTCAAGGCACTCCTGTTCCCTTAGTTACAAAATATCAAAACTTCCCAATAAAGCTCAAAGGGACAAATGACACCTTAACCCTGTACAGATTAGATGAAATAAATGAAGACTATATCTTAGGTTCAGAGTTTCTTTCCAAAATCTGTCCAATTTTTGTAGATACTAAAAAAATGATATTCTCTTGTGTCATTAATCATTGTACAATAAAACTTCCTATTTTCTTTAATTCCATTCCAAAATGCCAGTCCCTTGTACAAAACCCTGAGCATAAATCCAGTCTTGCCCAGCTACTAAAAATGGATAGATGTATAGCATTTTGTGATATCCATAATGAAAAAGCCCTTGCAAGTATCACTGCTAAACTGGTTAAAGAATGCTATTCAGAAAGCCCCAATGCTTCCTGGAAAAGAGAAAAGTATTTTGTCTCCCTTTCCTTTGATCCACTTCAGAAGATTAAACCTATGAAGGCTTCGGCTCGTCTTATGTCTCCATCAGAGAGAGAGTTTTGTGCTGCAGAAATCAAAGATCTCCTAACTAAAGAATTGATTGAACCGTCCAAGAGCCCTTGGGCTTGCAGAGCCTTTGTAGTTAACAAACATTCTGAAATTAAGAGAGCAAAGCCAAGGCTAGTTGTAAACTATAAGCCTCTTAGTGCTGTGCTTCAAAAGGTTCGCTATCCTCTACCTAATAAAGCAAGTCTCTTGCAAAGACTGGTTGTACAATCTTCAATAAGTTTGATCTTAAATCAAGATTCTATTAGATTGGTATTAAGGCAGAAGATCAGTTCAAGACAACATTCTATCAGATTGGTATTAAGGCAGAAGATCAGTTCAAGACAGTGTTCTATCAGATTGGTATTAAGGCAGAAGATCGGTTCAAGACAGCGTTTGTGGTTCCACATGGTCAGTACTAGTGGAAAGTGTTGCAATTCGAGATCAACAACGCCCCTTCCGAGTTTCAGAAACGCACGGAAGATATCTTTAGGGAGAAGCAATGGGCACTTGTTTTTATTGATGACATTTTGGTTTGTTCTAAGAACCTGCAAAAACATCTAAAGCACTTGCAGATGTTTTATGACCTAGTCTTTAAGCATGGGTTAGTCTTATCAGAAAACAAGATGGAGATTGGAAAAACTGAGATGGAATTTCTTGGGTTCAAAATACAAAGAGGACAAGTTGTTCTACAAAAACATGTCCTAAGTGTCTTCAGCCATTTTCCAGATCAAATCCTAGACAAAACCCAGTTGCAGAGATTTCTAGGAAGTCTCAATTATATGAGACCCTTTTACAGAGGGCAAGCTACTGACGTACACTTGCTTCAGCAAAGATTGAAGAAAAATCCTGTGAAATGGTCCTCTGAGATGACTTTGGCGGTCCAGCAGATTAAAGCCAAAGTTTTAGATTTGCCTCCTCTCTTTACCGCAAGGATCAGAGCAACAGATCATAGAAACAGATGCTTCTTCCCATACTTGGGGTGGAGTTCTTCTTGAAGCTTTGGGAGGCAAAGAGCATGTTTGTGGTTATGGTTCGGGATCCTTCAAAGCAGCAAAATTGAACTACCCATCCAGCCACAAGAAGATTCTAGTTGTTAAGAAAACAGTCCAACATTTTATTTTGTTTTTAAAACCAGTGAGATTTATTATTAGGACAGATTTAAAAATAATGCCTGGTATATTTAAAAATGAAAATCTGATGGCAGAGAATAGTAGTCGTATTCTAGAATGGTTTATCTGGCTAAGTAATTTTGATTTTGATATTATAAAAGCCAGGATATCTTAATTGCCTTGCTAACATGCTCACCAGGGAGCAGTCTGAACAAGCTACACCTTCTTTCAGCATGTTTTCAGCTGGTGCCTCAAGTTCAGGTGCAGGTCGTGGCAAAGCACCACTCTACTAGCCAAGGAATGGCTTATTTCTGAAGCCATGGGATGAATCAATCTCAGAATTCGAACGAAGACAGCTCCTAGACTATGCATCTAGAAATGAGGCCGAAAGGTTTCTTGATCTTACTCTCATTAAGCAAATCTAGTCTTCTCCATTAAAAATTGAGATCATGGAAAGATGGGAAAAAGATGCATACAGAAGTTTTGAAAATGCACAAGAAAAGCTAAAGAATTGCGAAGAACTCTGCATAGACCGCAATGAAGAAAAAGATGGCCCTCTGTGGTACGTAGACATCGGAGATGGAAACCTGACATGGACATCTTACAATCTAATCCTTCGATTTTGTAGAGAACAAAGTAAGATTGTCATCTGCGCAGATCCAAATAACCTGAGGCATGGTGCTTGGTCCAGATGGACAGAGATCTTATTGGATAAATTTTGCCCAAGGACAGATTGGGAGAATCGGTGTGCTAACTTTATCCTGCACATGAAGGCTGACATCGAGGTTACTGTCAGAGAACACCAATGGTTCAAGTTTTTGCTCCATCATGAAGGAGGACGATATACAAGGTTAGAACATACTGTATTTACGTCTCAGAAATATATTAAAAAGGATGCTCAAGGCCAAAGAATTGATTCGAAAATATATACAAGACAGATACCTTTAAACTTTCGGGTACAGCCATATTTTCGAGGTGAGTTTCTATGTGAATCAAATGAGCTCTTTCACGGATCTGACATCGAAAGATGCTTTAGTCCATTCTTGTACCCTCCAGCAGAGCTTGAAGATGACTTGCCTAATTTTGAAGACTCCCAAGTCTATGACTCAGATGATGTAGATTAGGACTGTCCTTGCAGAGGAATGGACCTTGATGGATGTGGAATCTGCCTTTGTTTGTAAGATAGAGACCCGTATGACTAAAAAGAAAGCCATGGTGGACCCCTGAAGACCGTCGTGGGCCGAAACTGCTCCACTTTGTACTATGTTTTACTATGCTTTTAGGCTATGTCAGTCATAATGAAGATTCTGGGTCCCCAAATGTCTACGGACCTCAAGGGACGAGATAATGGCAGTGGTTGTCCCCACCTGTCACCCCGGATGAGCTATTTTGACTCGTTAGTGTCGATTTTGAGTCACCGGATTACCGATAAACTTTGTATAAATAAAGGGCTTCGGGCTCATTGTAAGCATCGCAATTTGGTTTTAAAAGTCACTCATGTGCTGAGCATTAGTAGAGTCAGAAGTGCTATGCTCTGTGAGTTTCTCTTTGGAATACAACATCGCATCAGAAAGCTTCTAAGTCTGTAAATGTTTGTCAGAAGTAGTATGCTCTGCGGATTGCTCTTCTGAGTATAATATTGCATCAGAAAGCTTCTCAGTTTGTAAATGTCTTGCTGAGTGTTGGTAGTGACGAGCTTCGCCCTCCGAAGCCGATCTACTTGTTTGTAAGAGTTTGTAACTGTTGATATAAAGAAGAACAGTTTTGAGGTTTCAAGTTTCAATCTTATCAATCTTGGAGTAGTTGGTATCAGAGCCATAGACTTGGGAGTCTTCAAAATTAGGCGGGTCATCTTTAAGCTCTGCTGGAAGGTACAAGAATGGACTAAAGCATCTTTCGATGTCAGATCCGTGAAAGAGCTCATTTGATTCACATAGAAACTCACCTCAAAAATATGACTGTACCCGAAAGTTTAAAGGTATCTGTCTTGTATATATTTTCGAATCAATTATTTGGCCTTGAGCATCCTTCTTAATATATTTCTGAGAGGTAAATACAGTATGTTCTAACTTTGTATACCGTCCTCCTTCATGATGGAGCAAAAACTTGAACCATTGGTGTTCTCTGACAGCAACCTCGATGTCAGCTTTCATGTGTAAGATAAAGTTAGCACGCCGATTCTCCCAATCTGTCCTTGGGCAAAATTTATCCAATAAGATCTCTGTCCATCCGGACCATAGTTTTAAAAATCGGAATCGGTTGAGGGTCAACTCAGAATCGGAATCGGAATTGGTAATGAATCGGTCATAAATCGGCTGATTTGAATTTAATGAATCGGTTTGCTAAAAAATACATCAAATACTTAAATTTTAAAGGAAAACAACATTTTCAAGATTATAATCCATGATTCCAAGGCATTGAAGACAAATTAACCAAAATTTGCTCATGTATATACCATATAAGAGTCACTATATCAAAATGGCACAAAGTGCACTGTAATCTGAAGTCTGTGACTGTACTCTGTGCAATACATAAATGATAATACATGTAACATATCTAGGATACTAGAACAAAATACATAATCCATGAGGCCTAGGCGGCTAGGCCCTATATAGTAAAGGCTATATGGCCTGGAGAGTCCAAAAAACATGCTACATAATCAACTACATAAATGATAATATCATAATACATCATCAATGATCATCATCAAACTCAGCACCATTGCTAGAACTAGAACTAGAAGAAGAACCAGAAGGACTAGCAAATGCATCATGATCTGGCTCAGTCTCGGGCTCCTCAGGATCAAAGTCATCTGCTAATGAAGTAGTAGTACTGGCTAAATGTTGACGTCGTCAACGACTATAAGTACGAGGTCCTGATCGGTTAGTACCTGCCATGCCTGGCACTGCTCTCTCAGCATCTACACCTGTATGAACTGATGGCATCGATAGTAAAGGATCTGCATCCAACGGAACATCCAGCAAGTCCTCCAGCTCAACATCTATGTCATCACCAAACTTTGGCGGTTGGGTCTCCACTACCCATTCTGAGTTTGGATCTATATCATCCAATACAATGGGATCCGTATCAGGTCTTTTGCTCATCAATTGGTTGCGCCTGAGTCGGAGGTTGTACTGCACAAAGACTAGATCGTTTAACCGTTTTTGCTCTAAACAATTTCTCTTCTTTGTGTGAATTCGCTCAAACAAAGACCAACTGCGCTCACACCCAGAAAAGCTGCAGGTTTGACTCAAGACCCGTATTGCAAACCTTTGCAATAATTTAGTATGGTTACCAAATGCCTGCCACCATTGTGCTGCAAATGTGAAGAGTCAGGTAGTTAATAACTTAATTCAACAATTTAAATTTTAAACTTAATTCAAGGTAGTTAATAACTTTAAGCTTTAAAAACATAAGTTAATCAAACAATGGAAATGTTTACCTGGTTGGTCTTCCTCTCTTGAAATCTTAACAACATTATTGCCAAGGTACCTGTGGCGGCGGTGAAAGAGTTGATCTGTCGATGTATCTCCAATTGGTCCGCCTCATTTGGGACCATAAGGCAAGAATACAATCCATCTGCTACCTCCCCAGTCAGATCTGGATCAATATGCACTCTATATTGATACCTTGGGTTAAGAAAATACCCAGCGGCATGTATAGGGCGACGGAGTTGATTGTTCCATCTCCTATCAATGATCTCCCAAATAGGCCCATACTTGGCCACTCTATCTTTGTATGTTGCCTTTATCTGCTCCTTTGCTTGATCCATAGCTTCATAAATGTAGCCCATGGCCAATTTTTCCCCATCAACCAACCGCAACACCTTAACAAGTGGCTCAAAAATTGCCACAACCTCTGCTACTCTTTTCAAAAATGAAGAGCTTTTAATTCTTTTCTTGGTGTCTTTTCCATCTTGTTTGAGGGCCCATTGGGATGAATTCCATTCATCACTTGAAAACATTTTCTCCAAGTTTTGTGCTTGGGAAATGAGAGATTGCAACGTAAGGAAGTGAGTTGCAAATCTAGTAACTGCAGGCCTAACAAGCTCCCTGCCTTGAGTGTGTCTCCTCATCAAGCTCAATACCCAACCGTGGTTGTAGATGTCTATGCAATGTGCCGCACATGGAGTCCAAAATATGGTTTTATGTTTTTCTTCTAACATCTTACCAGCAAGAACATACTTAGAGGCATTATCTGTGATGATTTGTACAACATTACTTGCCCCCACCTCCTCAACATCGTCATCCAAAAGACAAAATAATAGATTTGCATCTTTCACCTGATCAGATGCATCACTTGATCTCAAAAACATAGTTCCTCGTGGGCAAGAGACAAGAAAGTTTATGAGAGTACGACCCTTCTGATCGGTCCATCCATCTGACATGGTAGTGCATCCTGTTCTGACCCATGACTGTTTGAAGTCCTTCAAGTATTCTTCTATTGACACTATCTCTTTTTGCAAAAGAGATCCCCTCAAGTCATGCATACTAGGGCCTTTGAAGCCCTTACCAACAACTATAACAGCATCCCACATAGGTTGGTAATAAGAAGAGCGTGCAGCATTGAACGGAAGATCAACATCATACCACCATCTAACTATGTACTCATAGGCAGTTTCTTTGTATTTCTTCTTCCAATGGTCATCTAAGGTGGGCTGAACATGTGTTGGAGGCATATGAAAAGCATTGGCACTAGCAGAGGATGTAAAATAGCTTTGAATGCCACCCTTCTTTTTTGATTTACCCTTCTCTTGTGTACTATCGGAGGGTGCAACATATCCAAAAGGACCCTTAAGATCGATAGAAGGGATAGATAAAGAGCCTTCAATTGAACCCGGAGCATAGGTCCCACGACCACCCATCATTTCAGCGAGCCTCCTCTTCTTTCCTACTTCTTCCTCTATCTCTTTTTGCCTAGCCTTAATCTCTTCAAACTTCTTAAAATATTCTTGCATATCAACTCTAATTTGTCCAATGACATCTAATGGAGCTTCACATGCCTTCACTTGCCCTTTGATGGCAGCCAAGTGTTGTTTAAGCCTGTAAATTCCACCACCCTTAATCAACTTCTTGCAATACTTGCAATACATAACCCCATCAATAACATCTGCATGGGCCCATGCCGGATCTTTTGCTTTTGGGGCCATTTCAGAATCCGGATAGGCTGAAAGTTGAAACAACAAAGAGCATTAATTCCTCAAAAAAACATAATAAAAAAAGTTAAAAACAACATTAATTTCATTGAGAACTGAGAACTTTTAAATGCATTGTTATTTGATCATATTAGCCACATTTTTTTAATTTCAAAGTGTGAAAGGGTTAGGCCCCCCGATGTCTCTTCTTGTGCACTGTTTGGCACCCTGTCATACTGCTGCCACTGCTGATAATTAGGACAATAGGATTTCAGACCCTTTGGTCTCCTTAAAGTGGTGCAATTGGGACAGTTTTTTAGGCTTCTTTTCATGTTGATCTAATAAACTAGTTGGCATGGTCATTACAAACTTACAGCTGTCATTTTGAATAATCTTTTGTTATGATATCCTTCTAAATGGTGATAAAGTACAGACTTTTAAAATGTTGTCTTGACTGAGTTTGATTCCAAAATGTGAATGCTGATGTTAACTCTGTTTAAAGTTATTGATGTCACATCTGCTTTTCATATATAAAAAATAATATTCTTTAACAATAATAATACTAAGTCTGCCATTTATAATGTTAATGAAATGTATATAACACCAGCCCAGATCCATCTTAATCCTGTATTGATCAGTGATGAGCAAGATCAAGTCCCTTGAGGTGCAAAGGGTTTGCACTTTAAGATGGATATAGGCTGTTTTACTTCCAGTTGTAAAATAATGTGCACTGTATCAGGATTCTTGTTGAAAGAGTCTATATAATCTGCCTGTCTAATGCTTAGAGAAAATTGAAATTAGCAGACAATTTGGTTGTCATTATTCTTATTATCTCTTATAGAAATATGCATTTTGAAAGCAAGTGATGTGCAGATTTTAGTTCTTCTAATTTGTGTAGTATTCAGGTCTCCATTCTCTATTTCTTGGAAGACTGAATTCTTGGAATTTCTATAAGCTGTTTTTGACCATCTAAAGCACCATCCTTAGGAACTAAAATGCAAGTTGAAATGATATGCAATCCTAGTTGTAGACAGTTGCTAGATTTATGATGTAAATTTTCAATCTGGTTGGGTTGTAAATTTGTAATTAGCCATCACATTTGCACTATCATTGTATGTCCTGATGTTGACATTTTTCAGTCCTGATTTTGATATAAAATTTTACATTTAAGATTAGGTGGAGTCTTTCTGGAGTTGAGAATTTAACAATGATCTTTTTCAAGCTTCTATTGTGTTTATGTGGGTGGGAATCTAAACATAGTAACATACTGCAAGTGGGTCCTTAAAATTTTAAATGGCCAGTGGGTATAGTATATACCGTATAATAGAGACAGTAAGTTCAAAGCTCTGTTGTTTGCTTGCAAGCCACTGTCCACAGTGCTGCGGCTGCTGCCCACTCCACGAGTCCACAGTCCAGACTCCACACTTCGTCCAGGTCCTTGGAAGTTGGCAGTTGGCACTTGCTCGGAGCTCCACGATGAGGAGTTTTCAACATTCAAATTTCAACCAAATAAAATGGTCTTCGACCGGTCCTTTTTTTGTTTTGTAGTTGTGCATTAGGTTAGGGAATAGGGTAGGTTAGGAGTGACTTAGGTTAGGGAACCGTTTAGGTTAGTAAAGATTTATAAAATAAAATAAAATGACTAAAAATTAAAAAAAAATTGACTTTTTCCAAACCGGATCCAAACCGGACCGGTCAGGCTCGAACTCGGCCGGTTGGACCGGTTAGTTACCGAACCGGACCGGTTTGGTACCAAACCGGCCGGTTCGGTAACTAACCGGTCTTTGATCTGGCTAACCTGCTAGTTTGAACCGGTTTGGTTCCGAACCAGTGAACCGGCCGGTTCCGGTTTCGATTTAGCCGATTTTTAAAACCTTGATCCGGACCAAGCACCATGCCTTAGGTTATTTGGATCTGCGCAGATGCCAATCTTACTTTGTTCTCTACAGAATCGAAGGATTAGATTGTAAGATGTCCATGTCAGGTTTCCATCTCCGATGTCTACGTACCACAAAGGGCCATCTTTTTCTTCATTATGGTCTATCCAGAGTTCTCCGTAATCCTTCAGCTTTTCTTGTGCATTTTCAAAACTTCTATATGCATCTTTTTCCCATCTTTCCATGATCTCAATTTTTAATGGAGAAGACTGGATCTGCTTAATGAGAGTAAGATCAAGAAACCTTTCGGCCTCATTTCTAGATGCATAGTCTAGGAGATGTCTTCGTTCGAATTCTAAGATTGATTCGTCCCATGGCTTCAGAAATAAGCCATTCCTTGGCTGGTAGAGTGGTGCTTTGCCATGACCTGCACCTGAACTTGAGGCACCAGCTGAAAACATGCTGAGAGAAGGTGTAGCTTGTTCAGACTGCTCCCTAGTGAGCATGTCAGCAAGGCAATTAAGATATCCTGGCTTATATACAATATCAAAATCAAAATTACTGAACCAGATAAACCATTCCAGAATACGATTACTATTCTCTGCCATCATATTTTCATTTTTAAATATACCAGACATTATTTTAAAATCTGTCCTAATAATAAATCTTACTGGTTTTAAAAACAAAATAAAATGTTGGACTGTTTTCTTAACAGCCAGAATCTCCTTGTGGCTGGATGGGTAGTTCAGTTCTACTGCTTTGAGGATCCTGAACCATAACCACAAACATGCTCTTTGCCTCCCAGAGCTTCAAGAAGAACTCCACCCCAAGTATGGGAAGAAGCATATGTTTCTATGATCAGTTGCCCTGATCCTTACGGTAAAGAGAGAAGAGGCAAATATAAAACTTTGGCTTTAATTTGTTGGACCGCCAAAGTCATCTCAGAGGACCATTTCACAGGATTCTTCTTCAATCTTTGCTGAAGCAGGTGTATGTCAGTAGCTTGCCCTCTATAAAAAGGTCTGATATAATTGAGACTTCCTAGAAATCTTTGCAACTGGGTTTTGTCTAGGATCTGATTTGGAAAATGGCTTAAGACACTTAGGACATGTTTTTGTTGAACAACTTGTCCTCTTTGTATTTTGAACCCAAGAAATTCCATCTCAGTTTTTCCAATCTCCATCTTGTTTTCTGATAAGACTAACCCATGCTTAAAGACTAGGTCATAAAACATCTGCAAGTGCTTTAGATGTTCTTGCAGGTTCTTAGAACAAACCAAAATGTCTTCAATAAAAACAAGTGCCCATTGCTTCTCCCTAAAGATATTCTTCATGCGTTTCTGAAACTCGAAAGGGGCGTTGTTGATCTCGAATGGCAACACTTTCCACTGGTACTGACCATGTGGAACCACGAACGCTGTCTTGAACCGATCTTCTGGCTCTTACTGAAGATTGTACAACCAGTGATTCTTTGCAAGAGACTTGCTTTATCAGGTAGAGGATAGCGAACCTTTTGAAGTACATCATTAAGAGGCTTATAGTTTACAACTAGCCTCAGCTTTCCTCTCTTAATTTCAGAATGTTTGTTAACTACAAAGGCTCTACAAGCCTAAGGGCTCTTGGACGGTTTAATCAATCCTTTAGTTATGAGATCTTTGATTTCTGCAGCATAAAACTCTCTCTCTGAAGGAGACATAAGACGAGCCGAAGCCTTCATAGGTTTAATCTTCTGAAGTGGATCAAAGGGAAGGGAGACAAAATACTTTTCTCTTTTCTAGAAAGCATTGGGGCTTTCTGAACAGCATTCTTTAACCAGTGTAACAGTGATACTTGCAAGGGCTTTTTCACTATGGATATCAGAAAATGCTATACATCTATCCATTTTTAGTAGCTAGGCAGGACTGGATTTATGCTCAGAATTTTGTACAAGGGACTAGCATTTTGGAACGGAATTAAAAAAAATAGGAAGTTATATTGTACAATCATTAATGACACAAGAGAATATCATTTTTTTAGTATCTACAGAAATTGGACCGACTCTGGAAAGAAACTCTGAACCTAAGATACAGTCTTCATTTATTTCATCTAGTCTGTACAGGGTGAAGGTGTCATTTGTACCTTTGAGTTTTATTGGGAAGTTTTCAGATTTTGCAACTAAGGGAACAAGAGTGCCTTGAATGGCTGAACCACGATATGAAGTATTTTCCCAGTAGAAATGGGGAAGAGCTGAACCTTTTGCTAGGTTTACCTGACATCCGGAATCAAGCATGCAATCTAAGAAATATGGGTTGAACTCACTTGGGCGGAACTGTATTCGTACAAATATCTTAGGACCAGTGAGCATTCCCAAACTAGGGTCAGGAGATGGTTCTCTCAACCTTGGGCTTTCCATGGCTTGATCATAGTGTTTGCCTAGCTCTTCATCTAAGGACTGATCTCTTTCAATTTGTATGATTTTAATCATACTCTTCAATTCTTCTATTTTTGCCACTAAGCCTTTTAGCTGCTGCTATTTTTCTCTAACTTGCAATCTTAACATTTGCTCTTTATCTACCCTGTAACATTGTCTACTTTCAAGGCCATCTAGATCGCTTTTATAAAGTTCAATAGGGTTATGCAGAGCAGGAGTAACATGACTTACTATACCTTTGCCTTTGTCTTGCTCAAGTTTTTTGAGCAATTGCTTATTTTCTTCTTTTAACAATGCTCTTAGCATGTATTCAAAGGCTACGGTTTTAGACAACTGCATGTCAATGGCAGCAATCTGTTTCTCAATGTTCTGTGGCTTGTTTACCGAGAACATGTATAATAAGAAATTGTAATCTGGAGGCTCGAACCCTCCCAACTTTGGTTCTGAATCTGAGTCTGAAGAGGAAGATAAAGGAGCAAATTTTTGAAGAGCAGCTTTGTCATTTTCTAATTCCAAATCTTCAGATGCACTTGATGCATCAGACAGTAAGAATATGACTTCGCCAAAGGGCGATTCACCATCAGAATGTAGATCCCACCATCTAGGATCTAATTGTTCACAGAAGGCAGCAAGTCCTGGTTTAAATTTCTTTTTTGGACATTTATTTGCCCAATGGCCTTTTTGGCCACATATGAAACATGTTTCTTTATCATTCTTATCAGTTCTTCTTTTAACAAACCTTTTGTGAGGGGGTTTGTTATACTTTTTTGTAATGTCCTCTTCCTTTTAGGTCCTGAGGCCCATACCGCTAACCTATGTGATTCCTGTGGGTTCGAGTGGTTACTGATAGCTAGGGAATCAGATCAGGACTGATGCCATCCATAGAATATCTACGGCATCCTCACTTGGTCAAGAAGGGCCACCTGGGCCAAAGGCCACCTTCATGCATGACCAAGCTCTTTGCATGACCATGCTCTTTTCCATGCTCCATGCATGACCATGCTCTTTGCATGCAAGTCAACGGCAAATTAGAAGATAAAATGACCTAATTAGGTCAAAGATTAGGTTTTGCGCAGTTGAACTTTATAAATAGAGGGTAAAGCAAGAGGAGACCTCACTTATGCTTATGATTATTTTTGGGAGCTCTTGGATAGCAGCACAACAGTTGGGGTTGGAGACGGAGTCTTCAGCTAAGAGGATTTCGGCAGTGAAACATCTGTCCTAGTCTTATTCCGGGTAAGCCATACTGGTTCACCACTTGATCTTCGTTCATTCATCAGTTATATAGCACAAGGTATAGATTGTTGCAGGACACGATGCAGCCGTAAGGGGGGTTTTCAACCAGAAAGCCCTAATCAGCTGTAGAGTCTCCAGATCTCAGTTTCCTTCAGAAACTCAGGCACCAGTCTTATCATCAGCTACATACTCCGGCGCTCCTTGATTATCAACTCCATCTGAGCTCATCCGAAGGAGTTATCAGCAATTCCGGACCACCAAGGGCGTGAGCAGCTGCCTCAGAGAACCAAGACGCTATCATACTTAGAGGGTTCAGAACTGCAGTATATTCCAGCCAATCTCTCCGTCACAGCGAGGCTATCAGCCTTGCAAATCTGCGGATCCATCGAACACCTCCTTCCTTGAGGGCGTCACCTATTGCTCTGATTGGGCGTCTTGTTGCTGGAGCATTCATCGGAGACAGGAGAGATCAGTTCTTCTCCGATCCAGTTCTCAGTGTTTGCAGACTTTATCTGAAGCAATCCAGCTCGTTATCAGTGGTAAGTGTGCATTCTATCTCACAAACCCTAACCCTAATTTTTCCTATAAAATAGGGATTTTTGCCTGGCAGTTTGTAAGCCCAGTTGTATCCGCATAATTGTTTAGAAATAGAAAATATCAGTATTTGGGATATTACAGTGGTATCAGAGCTGTTTTCTTGGCCAACTGTGGGCTTAAGAGATGAAGGTAGATGAATACAGAAGGAGATCCTTTTGTAACGTATAGGAG
>LPNX010525693.1:290662-311612 GCA_001517045.1 Pseudotsuga menziesii | reverse complement strand
TTTAAGTGACTTTAATGTGAGGGTCACATTTTCCCTCTTAAGTGACTCAGGCAAAATAAAGTCACTTAGGGAACTCCTGACAAGGTACAAAAATCAACACTATGCATCTATATCATTTGGAGGTCTATATCAAAAACAATGGAGAGAATGGTTAGGTCAAGGTGGGAAAGGTAAAAAGAAAGAAGGTTCATCCGAACAGCTCCTTGAAGGGCCTTAGACCAATTAGGAAAAGTGGGGACAGGAACCAACGAGTACAACCAGCTAAAGTGTGGATCCAAGTTCTAAATGACAGTAGTAAGACAGGAGAGGGAGTTGTCTAATCCAAGATCAGATTTATCATGCTTAGTGAGTCGGCCTGTTTGACTCGTGAGTCAGCTGACTGTTAAAACAGAGATTTGTCACAGGCCAGTGCATGGATTGGGATGAACATTATTCTTTTAATTATTTTCTCATATCTGCAAGTCTACGTGACAAAAACAAGAAGCAAACACTTTAGATTCATGTCCCAAGGCAATCCCATTCTGCCCTACTGAAAGCCAAACAGACTTGCAAGATTCTGCCCAGAGTAAATTGAAAAAATTGGAAAATGATCTTGTTCTCATGTTCAGATCTGCCATAAAACAAGCAGGGATGTTTTAAGATGAGTATTCCTTAACAGTGAATCTTAGAAGGCCTTATCATCTGCAATTATCAAAGTTCAGGTCAAGAGAAAGTGACAAAATTGCACAAGGGAATCACTGTCCTTCTGACAAAGATTGCAGAGACAGATGGTTATTGTTGCATACAGCTGTAAATGGACAGATTGAAAAATAAGGCACTGTCCATCATGATTACTGGGCTATTTCAAGGGTAGAGCTGTCGCTTCCTTTGTGTGCTTGGTCGTATGGGTTTGGTTCCACAACTTGTCTCCATGTTACACCCATTCTCCTCAGCAAATACACCACCATTTTATAACATCAAGCAAGCACATATTTGTGATCTAGGTCAACTCCATGCAAGTGCAAAGGTGCATTGCTACTAGTGATGCAAAGGATTAACTCCAAGTTCAACTATGGATATGACCATGCGGTGAATGGAGAGTGATTGTGGTGGCAGAGATGTAGTTGAGTTAAAAAACAAATACAACAAGAAGTTCAAACAGCAGTTTGCAGATTTCTAAAAAAAACAATTAAAAGTTGAAACATGAAGGTACTGGAGTTCAAACAGCAGTTTGCAGATTTCTACAAATAGCAGTTAAAGATTGACTGTACTGGAGTCAACATCAGTTACTTGTCCATGTGTACCTGATCTATTTTTAAACTCACACATACAGAATGCTACAACAGCGGTTAAGGGATTGATCATATGAGCTCTCACAAGCAGTCGCCATTTGAGTTCGCATGTGGTTCAGATATATGATAAAACTCCAGTTAGCATATGATCTAGTGGCACTTAGGTGCATGTGGGTTTGCATGCTGCTTACACAGCAGTCTTGTGTTTCAGTTTGATAGATACTTCAAACTTAGATGATAGTTCAGCTGCTGTTTCAGTCTTAGGTAAGATTGGACTTGCATGCCATATCAGCACCCAACCCAAGTATTTGAGTTATACTTTGTTTCTGTGGCAAGATTATTCCATTCAGAACCCTCGCCCCAACTCTCCACCTCCCTTCAAACACTTGTTCTAGCTTGACTTTGACCCCACCATCCCTTGGAAGGCACTAGTCTTCTTTGATTCCCCCCACATAGCTCTAAGTTTAACATAATAGTTTGCATACCTGTAGGCTGTAACCCAATCCTATTGCTTAATTTATCAGTGAGTTGCAGGTATAGTTAGGAATAACCCCTGGTGTTCGCATGAACCAACCCTAAGTGAGAGGCACATACGTTGAGGTGACAGTGGGCATAGTGTCTACAATTGCACTGAATCTCCATTGAAGAAGGCAGTGCAGTAAAAGTGCAAACACTAACCAACTGAGACTTGGGTCAAAACTCAATCAACTCATCAGGTTTAACAATGACTCGATTGACTTGCAAGTCTTAGTACCTATTAAATTGATATCTTGCCAAGCCTAACAACTGAGGTGTAGATAAAGGGGATTCAATATTTTCAAATGAATCTCAATAGGATGGGGCCAAAGACCCACCTATAATTACAGTAGAAAAAGGTACTAATGCCACAACTTCCTCTTTGGACACTCTTATGCCAAATATACTTAAAGGAGTAAGTAACAACTTTGTAGTCTAAGCTTTGGAGGGGCTTACGTAGTCCAACATATAGATATCATTTTGGGGATTACCTGCATAAAGTCCCATGAGAATTAATCAAAATAAGCAATTTCTCACAAATTTGAATAATGCACTAGCACTTATGGCATCCAGTGATGATCACAAAAGTGAAGAAGTGGGATTGCAACTAGTGAAATGAATTGCAAAGCATCAATCACCACCTTTGGGACTTCCATTTAGTAACTAGGACTTCTTGGGAAGGTTACCCATCCCAAGACTCCTCTAGCTCAAGCATGATTAACAATGGAGCTTTCCCCGTAATCTAGCCCACTTAGCTTGCAACCCCATATGCAAAACCTTAGCAAATATTGTGCCTCATGAACTGTTCATTTAAAGCTCCGAAATCTTTTATTTAAGGGAAGGTTACCCATCCCAAGACTCCTCTAGCTCAAGCATGCTTAACAATGGAGCCTTCCCCATACTCAAGCCCACTTAGCTTGCAACCCCATATGCAAAACCTTAGCAAATATTGTGCCTCATGAACTGTTCATTTAAAGCTCCAAAATCTTTTATTTAAGATTTTAAGGGGCTTCTACATTCCAACATATTAGATATCATTTTTGGGATTGTCTACGTAGAGTAAGTCATTAATGCATGACCCATGTCCCATGAGAACTAATCAAAATGATCAATTTCTCATGAATCTGAATAGCCCACTTGGCACACATTACATTGGGTGATGCTCACAAGAGTGACAATGTGGAATGGAGACTAGCAAAATGAATCATATAGTAGTAATCGTCGCCAATAGGACCTGCACCCGATAAACAAGACTTCCTGAAAAGGTCACCTATCTAAAGAATCCTTAGGGTCAAGTGTGCTTAGAGTTTTTTCCCATGGCCAAAGCCCACTTAGCTTGCTACCCCCATTTGCAAAACTTTAGCAAGTATTGTCCCTTACGAAATATTCATTAAATCTCCCTTGACTCTTTAATTTAAGCTTTGGGTAGGCTTCCACAGTCCAATATATGAGATATCATTCTTGTGATTATCTACATAGAGTAAGTTATTAATGCATAACCCATGTCCCATGAAAACTATACTCAAAATGATTAATTTCTCAAGAATTTGAATAGTCTACTTAGCACACATTGCATCAAAAGATGCTCACTGGGAAGAAGAAGTGGGATCGAGACTAACAAAATGAATCACAAAGTATCAATCATCACCTTTGGGAATTGCACCTAGTAACCAAGACTTCTCGAGAAGATCACCCATACCAAGAACCTTCGGATGAAGTGCACTTAACCATGGAGGTTTTTCCCAAAGCCAAGCCCACTTAACTTGCTACCCCATTTGCAAAACCTTAGTAAGTATTGTTCCTTGTGAACTATTCATTTAGAGTTCCCATGACTCTTTTATTTAAGCTCTGAGGGGGCTTTTGTTGTGCAACATATGAGATATCATTTCTTGGATTAACTACATAGAGCAAGTCATTAATGCATGACCCATGCCTAACGAAAACTAATCAAAATGATCAATTTCTCATGAATTTGAAGAGTCCACTTAGCACTCATTGCATCAAGTGATCCTCATAAAGGTGAAGAGTTGGGATTGAGTCTAGGGAAATTAATCATAAAGCATCTATCATCATATTTGGGACTTGCAAATAGTAACCAGGACTTATGAGAAGGTCACCCATCCCAAGACTCCTCTGGCTCAAGAGTGCTTAACCATGGAGCTTTTCTCCATAGTCAAGCCCACTTAGCTTGCTACCCCATTTGCAAACCTTAGCAAATATTGTGCCTTGTGAACTATCCATTTAGACCTCCCCTGAATCTTTTATTTAAGCTTGGGGGCTCTTCCGTAGTCCAACATATGAGATATTTTTTGGGGGATTATCTATGTAGAGTAAGTCATTAATGCATGACGTATCCGATGAGAAATCATAAAAATGATCAAGTTCTCATGAATTTGAATAGTCCATTTGGCACTCATTATATTAGTTAATGCTCACAAGGGTGAATGTATGGGATTGAGACTAACAAAATGAATCATGAAGCATCAATTATTGCCAACAAGACTTGCACCCAATAACTAGAACTTCTCAAAAAGGTCACCCACCCCAAGACTCCTTTGCCTCAAGCATGATTATCCATGGAGTTTTTTCCCATAGTACTTGAGTAGTGGCTTTTGTGGAGAAACTGTGAAATTCTACCTTAAATGCTGGAAGGTAAGCACAATGAGATATTATATAGAATGTGATTTAGGTGATCAAACCAAACAGCCTCTTTTTGTAAAATGCCAAAATCACTAGATACCACTTATGTAGAGGGGAGAGGAGGGCCAATGTGTGTAGGAGGGCTTGGATGGTCTCTTCCATCATAGAAAGTGGACAAGATCCACTTGATCGATGTTGTTGGATAAAAGTTTTGCTTATTATAGCAATATGGGATTTTTGTTTCATGTATGCCGCCTTGAATGACCCCTATTAGATAAATTTTGTTGTGAAAGTGGATGGCCCAATCCCTTCCAATTGTAAAATGGATTTTTGGAGGCAGCTTTCATATGGTCGAGTGGGATGGGGATAGAATTAAGGGGGGATCTAATATCTAAGGACATATTAAAAAACAAAAATGGTCACATTGTGAGTTTGTAATTTTGTTCTAGGGTTATCAAATATTAACTTGAAAAAAAAAACCATTTGGAAACAAGTGGCAAGTGTACTCGGTCCAATCACCAAAAGGGTTTGGATGCAATTGAAGCGCCCTGTGACAAATTTTATGCAAAGTTACAAAGGGAAGGTTTGTTTATTGGAGGATCCAATCATAGGGTCGAATCACTTGCATGTCCAATATGCTATTGTCATCGGAGGGAGTTTATGGATTCCATTGAAGCTACAAGGCATGTTGAATGTCTCACTTTTTGAATCAAAAGATGCATTTGTGTTTTGTCAAAAGTGTGAAATCTTGTTCCTCACCCACAGATTGGTTTAGGTTGCATTTGATGATGGGAAGTTAATGGGTAAAGGATAAAAAAATTAAGGTTGGGAAAGAATAATAGCTAGGCATTGCAAAGCAAATGTGCATCGTTTTAGAGAATATATTGTTGAATTTTCAGCATTAGCATAAACTTTAAAAATTTGCAGATAAACATAAATAGATCAACAGTGCAGTAAAAACACATTCATCACATCAGCACACATGGACACAATATTTTTCACTGGGGAAACCTTCAAAGGACAAAAACCCCAAAAGCATTAATAGCTCATCTCGTAAATGAGATGGCTTAAGAAATTCTTCAAAAAGTTCCTCAAATCCAGATCTGGATTTTGACCACAGTAACTGTAAAATTCATCAGTAAAAATCAGACTGATAATTTTATCCACAATTTCCAGAATTACAGAAAATTATCAATTTAGGGCTTTCTCAAAAAAACTTACCAATTTAGGGCTTTCTCAGAAAAACTAAGATTTTATCTTTCCTGCCCAAAAATATCACACTGCTGAAAACTGCCCAAAAAATATCAAACTGCTGAAAATTGCCCGAAAATATCAGCCTATCTGAAAACTGCCCAAAAATATCAGACTGCTGAAAACTGCTTGAAAATATTAGACTGCTGAAAACTGCCTAAAAATATCAGACTGCTGAAAACTGCCCAAAAATATCAGCCTGTCTGAAAACTGCCCAAAAATATCAGACTGCTAAAAACTACCTGAAAATATCAGACTGCTGAAAACTACCCGAAAATATCAGACTACTGAAAACTGCCCAAAAAATGGAATGCTGAAGATAGCTGTGCAAAAACGCTGAAGATGGACTTTGCTGATAAAACCCTAGCTGAGGGTTTGAACATAAGATAGTCTTCTTCACCTATGAGAGCATAAGTGCGTGTAACAAATGAGAAGGCTTGATCTTCTTTTATAGCCTTTGTTCACCTGTAAGTGGACAAGATTAGGAAAAAATTAAAATAATAATATTTTTATTCTTTTCCTAATTTCACTTTCACTTTTACCAAAGAGGTACTTTTATTTTTCCTTTGATTTTTATAAGAAGTCCTTCTTTAATTTTGTTTTCCACGTGTGGTCCTTTTAGGTGGACAAGATTAGGAAAGATAAAAATAATAATATTTTTATTATTTTCCTAATTTCACTTTCACTTTTACCAAAAGGGTACTTTTATTTTTTTCTTTGACTTTTGACTTTGGCCTTTTACCAAGTGCCCCTGTGGTCATTGTTTTGGCTTGCTAGTGTTGGTTTCATCATTCACTATCTCCACCCATCCATTACCTTCCAATTTAGTTTTCAACCCGACTGACTTCTTGACTTATGGCATGGAGGGCCTTTTCCCCCGCTAGAACCTTTGTTGGACAAGCCTCCCTGTTTATATTGTGTCTCGACATTGAGTTGGTGACAAAACTTGCCATTGGTGAGTTGGATTGTATGCCTAAATCATTCTGGTCGATTGTCCCGATGTTTGGCACTATGCAGAACTCCCCCTGGTTACTTGAGTTGTTGTTGGCTAAAACTGAAAGCTCATGTACTACCTGTATTGGAAATATTGAATATGCGCCCATGGAAAATGAAAATGATAAAACCGTGTTTTTTAACATATGTAAAGGGGGCAAGAGCAATGAAATGCTAAAATACTCCTTGAAGAGTATAAGAAAAGGTCCAAGAAGCACTGGTTAAAAATATGCTATATCCAAATATTGTTGACCTTATAAAAATAAATATGTCCCGGATGAAAGCTGCGATTAGCTGTGCTTTTAAGCACTGGTGAAGTCCCAAGGGGTCATATAGGCCAAAAAGGCCATGGAATAAAATTGATGGTCCTAATAAACTTGGATCAATCTTGATGTAGTCATGATGCCTAAGTTGAATAAGCACTCTCTAAACAACTCACCCATTTGTGAGACACTGTCATTCCTTGTGTTGTTGTATGTCCGACATTGGTTATAGTGAGTATTCCCTTTCCATATCCAAAGTGTCATGATGTAAAGTAGGAAGTCATCCTTTGCCTTAGCCTTGTCAATTTCATCCTTCACCCTTCACTAGCAAATTGGCTACAACTATGAAGTGAGTATAGTCCTGAAAGTCTAGTCTGAATAATTATAAATAAAGCCTTGTATATGTATTTGTTGATGTACCGCCAGTGAAATGACTGCTACTTGTTGTGATTGTTGCTTGAATGAGTTGTAGAGCATGTCTTAGCCTTTTAACACTTGCAACAGATGGATGATAGTCTAAGTTATTATTGGTGTCTGATCATTTACAGATGGTTATATTGTTTATTGGATATGGTTGATGATCAGATAGAGACCTGTGAGGGGTATGAGTATACTCCTTAGATGGATTTGGACTCTCTAAGTCTAATGAGACAGTTTATTTCCAATTCCGGGCACTTGCAAATATGATCAAGCTCATTCTGCCTCTTTGATGCAGTTTTTCTTCACAGGTTGATATGTCTAAGCAGGGAGATATTTCAGTTGGATCTCCTAGGGCGTTGTATAGGCATAGGGGTGCAGCCACTTGTTTGTACCATAGTACCCCCATCCCAGAGAGCCTGGTGGGCTTAGTTTGACAACGCAGGCTCCCTAGGAGGCTGTTTTGGCAGGTTCATGTTTCTCGAGGCAAATTAAAAAATGATTAAATGGCTATTGAAGAAATCAATTTGGGCTACTGAGGCAAAGAAATGACATGGGATGAGTCATAATGATGAAAGTGATGTCCTCCACACCTTCTCCAGCAATTGCAGCACCTGATTGGGCCCACACCTATTTTTGGGCATTTTTATATTATTTTCTGGAGCTTTTGGGAGGCTCACGATTTCCTCAAGGAGGCACAAAGTCAAAGAATTAAAATATTATATTATTTTAATGTGCCATGGAGACACCCAAAGGGAGTTAGTCAACACTCCTTGGACCCACCATGTGCTTCATTTATTTCTTGTTGAGTGGGGTACTCTCTTTATGGGTGATTTAGTCCACTTTGGTACTTTATGGTTATATTGATCCATGTATTGTATGTTAAGCTCATCTCAACCATTGATTAGAACATTTTATCTTTTAATCTTAGCCACTCGTTTGGAAAGTGGTTAGGATTCGGTTATGATTGTGGTTCTCTCATTTCTATTTAAAGGAGAGAGCTTCTCATTTGTAAGGGGTCTTTGGCTCTTAGATCTGAATAATAGAAAGATTTTTTCGTGGATATTTTCTGGATCTGCTTTGCATCTGATGTTCTCAAATGGTGATTGGATAGTCTTCTGCTTCCTAGCATTGTGGAAATTCATGTGAGATCTTTATTTTTTCCGATATCATTGTCTTGTCTACAGGAGGGCGTTTTGGTTGGAGCGTTTTTGCAGGGGGACCTTAACTCGCTCAGTTATCTACGTCTTGGATCAGAGGGTTTTCATTAGTTTCATTGTGATCTATGATTACTTCTTTTTACTTTCCTATAGCATTTAATTTCTTTGTCTTGTCTTAGCAAATCTGATATTGTTGGCATTTGCTCATGCAGGGTAGGGGCGCATTGGTGGCTTGTGGCTTACATCCGTCATAGAAATCACTTGGATCTTCCAGAATTGATCGAGATAGCAAGGATCATCACATTTAAGACTTCTACAAGCATTTCCAGGTACGATCCAACAGGTAACTCTCTTCTCTTTAACAGATCTGAATCCATTGTACCTACTTTTCCTTCCATTCTTCTAAAAACTCCTAAAATACTAAAAAACACTAAAACTGGGAACCATCCGATCTTTGGCCAAACCACTGCTAGGTTTCATAGATCGGGCCTCCCCTTCACTGAATCTACTGCAAAGTTGGTCAAATTCCTGCTAGTTTGACCTAGATCTGATTTTTAGCCTGAAAACTGCATAGCGCCCCCATTGAAAATTTGACCTACTAGGGTTTTGACTTTTTCTGATTTTTTACTTCATAGACTGATAGATCGGGTCCCACACAGTCCAAATCACCCTCAACGTTGTCCAAATTCATGGCAGTTTGACCTAGATCTAAATTTTAGACTGAAATAGCCCTAGCACCTTCACTGAAAACTAGACTTTTCCGGAGTTTACTTTTTCTGAAATCTGACAAGCTAGGTTGATAGATCAAGGCTTGAGCACTCCAGAACACCCCCAACGCTGAGCTAGTTCCTGCCAGGTTGCCCTAGATCTGAAAAACTGGCTTTCAGCCTCTTAGCCCCCCCCTCATCAGATTTTGTCCAGATCTGATCTTTACTGCAATTTTCTGACTTGGATTTGTAGATTGGGCCATCCTAATCTCATTTCCCCTCCAACCCTGACCTGATAGTCTCCTAGTGGCTCTAGATCTGTAGATCTACCTCTCCAAACCCTAGCGCTAGCCCTCCTTTTGTTGGTTTTCCTGTAACCTGAATCTTCCGAGCCAAATCCTTTTCTGGGTCCATAGATCAGGGTGTATCCCAGGTGGGTTAACTGAAACGTTGTGCTGATACTGACTCCATTGCCCAATGCACGAAAGGCACTGATCTACTATCTCTAGCGCTAGCCCTAAAGTGATCTTACTCCCAGTCTCTTTGCCAACATTCATTGATAACTCAAGTTACCTATCTTTCACTGAGTCTGTCTCGTTGGTACTAGACAGTCCCAACTCTGTCCTTGCTCACCCTGTCACAGTTACGTTTCCCAAGACAGTGGTCATCTCCATTAGTTGCTAGTACCTAAACCCTAGAGCCAGGGTTTCCATTTACCTTACACCTTACGTACCTCAAAGCCACATTTGATCAGTTCTAATGTCTAGGTCTGATCTCTCCTGTCAGGAGTAGATCCGAGTCTCCCTTGTTGTTGTCTTGGACTTAGATAACATAAAGTGAAGGTTGCCTTGATTGACGTGACAACCATCCATTTGGGAGTCTAGGCAATCTTGGTTCCACGTCCTTAGTTGCTTGCCCCTCTACCATCCATTTTGGATCCACCTCACACAGGCAACTACAAGGTTGGTGATAACAGTTGTCTAGATACATTCAATACAGATGCCTCATCGTTTCAGTTGGTTAAGAAAAAAATGTTCATGGAAAAATCATTGCTTTAAGTGTCAAACAAAAATGGCATTTCTATAAGGATTTATATTCCCTTGCAATTAGGGCTATGGAGGATATGTCCACACTCCTTATCAAGGTCATGAGGAATAGCTTGTACAATCACAACCCAAATAATTGATTTGTATGCCTCAATATTGTTTTGTGTGGCAATCTAAAAAAGATGCATTTTCAATAAAAAAGATGGAGTGTTGATTCTGTTATAGCATTAATCTAGCTTAGTACCATGATCATACACCTAGGATACATTTTCATTTGTTTTGTACTTATGTCATATGGTCCACACCTTGGTTGTGTTGGTCTAGCAAGGTATATGGGGGTTTTGGACTCATTAATGCACCCCAATGGCCCTATTTTTGGTCAACTAAGAGCATGAGTGTCCTCATTAATGACATTGAAGTCCTTGAGGCACCCCTACTCCTTGAAACAGGGAACTGGTTTGACCAGAGGCGCCCATGCATGTATTTAGGTGGTTTTTGGCCCTTTTGGACCATTAAATGTTGCCTAGAGCCACTCCCACTCATCCATGCACTCCACCGCGTCTATCCTACCCTCATTTATGTCCTAGCATGCTTCACCCACATTCACATGGCCATTCATGACTGTTTGAGGTGGTTTGGGAGCTTATTGGTCAACCTAGGGGGGTTTGAGGTCCAATCTAAGCCTGCCACCAATTTGCCACCTAAGGATAACGATTTTCTCCCATTGTACCACACATATTTACATTGTGTTCAGTAATAGAAACTTAAGTTATTTGCACCATCTCTGTGTTAAATTTGCTCTCTTCACTGTTTTTCTGCATAGTTTGTGAATAATATTGGATTGTGAGGATTCCTTTAGCTCCTAGATCTTGCTGTGAATCATATTTTCACATGGTATCAGAGCTCTTTGGAGCTACAAATCAAATCCAGAGAGTTTGAGTTGTTGTTTATGGTATTTTCCTAAAAAATTCAAGTGTTTGCATTGCAGGTACATCCAGTGTTTTTGTCACTCAGTGCGCAAGCAGGAATAGAGCAGACTCATGTATTGCTTACCCCATTCAACTATTTTGAATGAAAGATCGAAATGGTGATCCAGCTGAGGTCGAAAGGCATGTATAGAGTCAGCGTGGGAACTGAGACAGAGCCCAACTCTGTTGTGGAAAAATCAAAGTACTTCAACAGACTGGATGAAGCATTCAGAATGCTTTGCCTCAGTATTTCGATGGATATTCTCTTCCATGTAGACAGTCTTGGCACACCCAATGAAGTTTGGCTCAAGCTCGAGTCACTATTTGGGAAGACTAATGAGATGAGAGGACACCAACATAAAAATGAGTTGATCTCATTGAGCCCAACTCACTTTGAGATGATCCAAGATTTCTTCACAGAGTTCAAATCGTTGGTGCTTCAGCTGAAACAATGTGGCATCGAGAAGAAAGAAGAGCAATTGATCTTGTCTATCCGTTCGAATCTAGGGCCTGAGTATTTTGTGTTTGTCTGGACATTCCTTTCAGGCAAGCTGACAGTTCGAAATTGGAGAATGCCTCCACTAGCAGACTTCATGGAGTCTTTAACTCAGGAACAAGACAAGTTAGTTCAAATGGGTACCATCAAATCCACCAAGGATCAAGCCCTTGTTGCAGGTGTGTCGAATCAAACCAAAGGAAAGAAGAAATCCAAGGATTCGAAGCAGTAAAGAGTGAAGGAGAAGAAGCATTCGGATGTGGAAAGTTCAAGTTCAACTGATGAGGATTTGAAAGCCAAGAGGATGAAGAGTAAGAGAGAGAAGCTCAAATGTGATTATTGCAGAGGTTCACATCATGAAAAATCTTGCTTCAGAAAAAAGATGGACATCATGACCAAGCTCCTTAAAGACAACAATATTGATGTTCGAGATTTTGCAAGAAGAGAGGAGCGCAAGCTCTCCTGGGAGCAAGAAGAGAAGAGCACAAGCTCTCCTTTGAGCAAGAAGATGGTAAGCGCTTGTATGCTTTGGGTGCCAAGGAGAAACATGTTTCTCATGTCTCTGTTTCAAATATCTTTGTTTCTGATTTACAATCTGATATATCACATTCTGAAACCTCCATCCCTTCCTTGGAAGAAACCCCAAACAGTTTTCGACTTGTCTTCTGAAAGCTCTTTCCCACTCCATTCAGATCCTTCTTATTTTGATTCCAAAGGTGATATATAGGTTGATATACAGGTTATGACAGTCATAAACTCATTTCCCCAACTACATGATGCCCAAAAGACCCAACAACCCTCAAGTTTGCTAGTTGGAAAATCTCAAAATTGCATTGTTTCCATTATTATGTCACTTGTGTATGTTGTTTTTACGTCTTGCATATCATTCATTGGTTGGACAACCATGTCATTGGATTTCATGGAACTGTTGTTCCACATGTCTGGACTTGATCTCACCACCTATGGTTCAAATTTCAAATCTCCAAACCATCTAAGTTTGCTCAACTATCAATGTGATCTAGTTGCCCATTATTTTCCCACTATGGACCCATTCGCTCATGGAGACACTATACCTCTGATATTTTCTATTGTATATGACTTCTATTCTGATATTTTAGAGCCTCGTGAGCTTTGTTACAGAGTTATGAAGGTGCTTCATCAAATTGGGAAGAAGATTCAAGGTTTAATTCATGATATGGCAGATACACATGAAGTTGATTTTGTTGAGTCTTTTGATGCTCTTTGGGAAAGAGTTTGCAGAGATATCTTTTCCATTATTGATTATGCTTCCATATCAGAGTATGGTTGCAGTAAAAAGCATTCCTATGATGCTCCTCCATCAGCAAATGATGACCTTCAAGGGGCCTCTCCACATGTTCTTTGTCTACAACACATTGATGCATTGATGCATGATCTTGGCATCCACAACATCTTTACCAACTCTATCACCAAGAAGTTGTTCATTTAACTCATTCAAGTAAAGAAGAAGACCTATTGATGACATTTTTATCATCTTTGTGTCATGTCCATCCTTGAGGGAGGATTTTCCCCATGAGGTTTTGCCTCTTTCCTCGTTTTTACATGGACAAATATTTTTTTGTAAGAGGTGACTTGAGCCTTAGTTGCCAAGGCCTCAATAATATGGTATAAGTTGTACTAAGTCAGACTTAAGGGGTGGTGTTAGAGCATTAATCCACCTTAGTACCATGATCATACACCTAGGATACATTTTCATTTGTCTTGTACTTATGTCATATGGTCCACACCTCGGTTATGTTGGTCTAGCAAGGTATATGGGGGTTTTGGACTCATTAATGCACCCAAGCGCCCTATTTTTGGTCAAGTAAGAGCATGAGCTTCCTCATTAATGACATTTAAGTCCTTGAAGCGCTCCTACTCCTTAAAATAGGGAACTGGTTTGACCAGGGTTTGACCAGAGGTGCCCATGCATGTATTAGGTGGTTTTTGGCCCTTTTGGACGATTAAATGTTGCCTAGAGCCACTACCACTCACCCATGCACTCCACCACGCCTATCCTACCCTCATTTATGTCCTAGCATGCTTCACCCACGTTCACGTGTCCATTCATGACCATTTGAGGTGGTTTAGGAGCTTATTGGTCAACTTAGGGGGGTTTGAGGTCCAATCTAAACCTGCCACATGTATGCCACCAATTTGCCTCCTAAGGCTAACGATTTTCTCCCATTGTATAGTAATAGAAACTTCAGTTATTGGCATCATCTCTATTGCTCTCTTCACTATTTTTCTGCATAGTTTGTGAATAATCTTGAATTGTGAGGATTCCCTTATCTCCTAGATCTTGTCGTGAATCATATTTTCACAGATTCAGTAAACTTGTGAGGGAAGCGTGATTGCAAAATTCAAGTTAGGCATAAACCATATAGTTAAATTTATGTGTCATTCCTCTATTTGTGCCACTGTAAGGAGTTCACTCGAGGGTAAATAATAATTTATTATTAGACAATATATCTTAGCCTTGGGTCAAAGGATACCAAGGAATAAATGGTTTGCATGCTACAATTGGAAATGCATCCTCAAAGGATAGGTTTTGTCTACAATGTTTAAAGATGTATATTAGATAAATACAATGTGCAACATCTACATCCCTTCTCATCCACATGAGTATTTATTTGCACATGAAAGGATATCATTAAGCATAAGGGCAATGTGACTTTTGCTTTTGCACTTCGTATCCAAACTACAAATTAAAGGTTGTTCAAGTGTCATAAATCATTCCTATGAAGAGTAGCATTAGCTTACGTTCCACCCCCACACCACTTGCTATAGCCATATTGTGCAAACATAAAATACAAGCACACAGAAGAAAGAATGATGATTATGATGTTAGCATGGATGCATGCTACCTCAACAAATACGCTATACAATGATCAAGTCGTGCATTTTATGCACATGCACATTGGGTTCTTCATGCACTATTACAAAAAACTATATGGCCAACTTAAATCTCCTAGTGGAAGCCCTCCTATAAAACTTAGTGCCATATATTCATAGCCAACCTTGAATAAGGGGATTGTTCATGTGGGACTCCACCCCATCACCAAATAGCTACTAGCACATTATGGCCATCCTTTGTGCTTCAAAGCCCCTTAGCACAAAAGGGAAAAAAACAGGGTTCTGCATCCCAAGCATGACTCCTCCCTTAATCTATCTAGAGCTTTCTATTAACCCAACATGTAGAAAGCACAAGTAATGAATATGTCAAAAATAAAACCATTGTAAATGCCTGGTTGATCATACTAGAAAGCATCAACATGCTGACTAGTAACAAGTATGCACCCATTTCCACCATTTGGGTGCCCATGGTATCAATATGCACCCCGCTACAATAAATCCATATCTATATTGCATTTCAATGTAATACATCACATTGGGAAAATATTCCATCTATTATTCATGACAATATTCATAGAGATGCGCTTGGTTGTTCTTTGAGGCTTGTTGTAACTTGAAGGCCTTTCTCTTAGCCTTTCAGTAGACAAGCTTGTTTGTACTCTTTGTTGCATTCTATTTCAGCAGTTTTTTCCAGACTGTGTATTTCAGAATCCTCTTTGGTAGTGACATGGGTGAATTTAGTTAATTCTTTGGTTTTATGTAGGTAATTTTCATTTGTTTCCAAAAACACATGACCGTACTACATAAAATGGTCATAACTCGCTGATATGGACACCATTTTGAGTGGGAAAAAAATTAGAAGTGCATAAAATTTTGTATTATGTGCAATGGTGATATCAACTTCTGTTGGTTTGGCCATATGATTGTTGAGAATAGTAATGGCTACATATCTCCTTTGTTTAATTGTGACAACGATATGTTTGAGACAGTTTCTTGGTGGCAAAAATTTGGTGCTTTACTTGACACAATGTTTTTATAATGGGGAGACCATTTCACATTGCATGTGGTGCATATTTGAGCACTTGTTGAACTAGACGATCATTGTGAGATCGTGTTCAAGTTCTTGACTGAAGCAATCCAATTGATTGTTGACACTTTCAGCTTGCTGTTGAATTGCATTCGGCTTCATCTTCTACTATATTTCATGTCTTGTTGGGAGATTGTTCTTTGACACATTGTGGACTTGCCATGATATCATGCCTCTGCTCCTGGAGAATCTTTCTTGCAATTATCTCTATGTTTGCTTCACCAACTCCTAAGGGATGTGCATGAAGAGTTTGGAGACGTATTGGTTCTACAAATTATTACTCTATCTTGAGTTGTTTATCACATCATCATGAGCATATCGATGTTGTAATTACTAGTCATTATGCATTGATCCTTGATTGTGTCAAATGTCTTCTCCTTGTACCTTACTGAGGATCTAGTTGCAACTTATTGATGACTTCCTATATTGTTACAATTAGCAACATATCCTTGAGAGAAGCAAAGTTTGAAACTATCTTTGCCACTTTATCCTAGATGTTTGAAGTCGTCATTAAGGGGGGGTGTGATGTACTTCCATCTTCCTCCAAATGTGTTTGTTACATCCCTGATGTAATGATTGTCTAGTTGCCACATTTACTGTTGTATAGCCTATCATTATGATGGTCGTGAGAATATCATTGACGCATTTATACACACAATGGGGCATCATTGGACTTGTGAGATCTCAAATTTCTCACATTATTTACCTATTATTCTTA
Source organism: Pseudotsuga menziesii (assembly GCA_001517045.1). Taxonomy (NCBI): domain Eukaryota; kingdom Viridiplantae; phylum Streptophyta; class Pinopsida; order Pinales; family Pinaceae; genus Pseudotsuga; species Pseudotsuga menziesii. Next base: position 295,205 of record LPNX010525693.1, on the reverse strand, counting down.
TGTAATACAGCTCCTTCCTAGGCTCAGGTGCTCAATCATACAGTCAATGTTAAGGGAAAATGTTAGAATGTGTTTTAATGGTGTCTAGTGGCTTCATGTAATCTTGTACATAGTGTCATAATGATGGTCCTTATAACATCATTTGTGGGGCAATTATACATGTAACTTCGCCTCCCTAGACTTTTGTAATATTGCACATGTGCACATGGAGATAATTTTGGGATTTATAATGTTATTTGGTGGTGACCTGTCTCTGCGGTAACATTGACCTACACTACTATGTCATTCTTATCCACCACTTCTCCCTTATCTCTTAATGAGCTTATCATCGATCTTTGTGGAATGGTCGATTTCCAGCCTTGAGTGTGCCTTATGATCAATGGTCCAAGTTTCTCCTGGTTATTATATAATGAAGCAATTGGTCTTGATTGTTGACCTAGACCCTATGGGTCCTTAGGCTAGAACATCCATATGATTGAGAGTTGTATGGATCCAATTTAAACTCCAAACATGTGTGTGCTCTAGCAGTTGTAATTGGGAGAAATTTGTTGGAGAACAAGAAGGCCGTGCAAACATGGATGTTTCCACATTTTGGGGTTTTAACATGTAAATGTATTGTCTTCTCTCTCTTGTTTACTAGATCTACTTTTATAGTTTAATGCTTTCCACGTGAGTTTAGATAAGATAAATCTTGGTTATATGTTTCTACATATTTTTCTTGGTCTTTCAAACTAGCCACAAGAAGGACAGAACCATAAGTAACTCATTTGTTATTTGCTGCCTAAGAGTACAACTTGTGAGCGAATGGAAAAACTCAACAACATCAAAATATAAATGCCAAAAAGCAAACGAAAAAAACTCTTATTTTGAATGCCAAGTTTTTATCAAGTTCGACTCAAACTCTCACACTCCAACATCACTAAGTCATTCACCAAGCCAAGTATCTCAACATTGATTTGCAAAAAAATTGGACATTATACAATACATGTCCTAATATAACAAAAGTAGACTTAGAATATGGGATTTGAAGGATTCAAAGCCCTATATTTGTTTAATTATATCAACAATTGCAAACCTTCACCTATAAAACTTAGATACGTGAGAGTTTTATCCCGATGTAAATTTTCCTCTATTATGTCAATTTGACTAGTTACACCTTATCTCTACATTCTCCTTTCTCTAACTTAACATCAATCATTTTCACACATTTGTGTGCAATATCTTTCTATTGGCGTTTCCCAACAATGATTTGCATGAGATTTGACAACTATACATTACATTTCCTTATATTAAATAAGTAGACTTAAATAATGGGATTTGAAGGATTCAAAGCCCTATAATTGTACAATATATCCATGATTGTCAACTTTCACCTGTAGAGTTTAGGTATGTGACAATTTTCTCCCCTTGTAAATTTTCCTCTATTATGTCAACCTAACTAGTTACATCTTGTCTCCATGGTAAACTTTTTTCCTTGCTTGTCATCAAATCTTTATTACTTTTATATGCAATATTTTCAATTGGCTTTTCTTTAGCTTGTGGATTTTCAGCATCAGCACGTTTATTGTCTATGGGTTGAAACTATAACTTCTTGCAAAATTCTCATATTGTTATTCTATTATCTCACACCCTTACTTTTCTCTTATGCAATTCTTTTCTACCCTTCAATCTAAAGGTTCATTGATTTGACCCCCATCTTTTCCTCCATCCCAAATTCCAATTGACTTTCCTTTGCTAAACCTCTCTTCACAAAAAGAATAGATTGTTGATTTGCGTGCCATATATTCTTACTATTTTCTACCTCCACATGCCAACTCTCCTTTTTCCTTCTTTGGGGTCATCATTTTGCAAATTTATTTCTTATGCTACCTTGCAATGATACTCATCGAAAATACTTCACATCAAACTTAGGTTTTTGCATTATAAGTTTCTTTAAAGGAAGCAATAGTACATGTATTCAATACTGTGAAGGTTGATACAACATCACCTTTCACCATCCCAATCAGATATGTCTAGCATTAAGCTCACATAAGGCAATCATCCAAACGGGAGACCTTGCAAGACGTTTGTAGACCCTAAATCACTAGGCTTGTAACCTCCTTTTTCCAGCCCATCTCAAGGATTGGGAGCACTAAGCATTGTGTAGATTTCTCAACAATGGACACAAATGACATTAGATCTATGTGATAGTGCGCATCCTCTCAATTGGTTGGTAGACTTCTGATGCCATAAAATACCATGGCCACACTCACCCTTTGCTTGGCACTACCCCTTAAGCCTAGATTGAGCAAGTAAGCATTGTTATGTGGTACCAATACCAGCGCACCTTCAGATGGGTCCCTAGGGAGAGAGGGTCATTTTTTTAGACCATTACAAGTGTTATCTAACATTTTCTAAGTGAAGGTCATGGTCGAAGCCTTTGGTCCTTCCTTTAGGAGTACTATGGCTTAATGGCATTGTTAACTACCCTTCGTTGAGGATTTTAACCATGAGGTTGGTGTCTGAGGCTCCAAGGGGTAGGTCACTAGGTCACATGACCCCTCCCACTTATTTCTACTATGGTGACATTTCTTCCAGCTATGAGGCACTTGCCTCTCTTGCAGGTCACCTTAGGCACCCTCCTGATCCCTCTACAGCCTAGCGCCTCTCTCCTTGGGCCTCTTCCAAGAGATGGCATCATCATCCTCACTATGTCGTACTGCTTGTTTTGGGGGGGCGTTGAGGGATTATCAGCACTATTGGGGTTAGATGGGGCATGATGCCCCTCCTTGGTTACTCCAGCCTTCAGTTCAGAATAACTTGCTCAGTTTTAGCTATTTTAGTCATTTTTGGGTAAACTCTAGGGAAAATGCCCCAAGATACCCACACATTTGATTATTTTATATTATTTTATGTTATAATTTTAGGTTGACATTTTATCATTTCAAATTGGCATTTTAAGGCATGTCGGCCTGGTTATATTTGTAAAGTGAGTGTGAGAAGGCTATAAATAAGCCTCTCCTTAATTCATTTGAGACATAAGACAAATGAGATAAAACATTATGCTACTTTTTACCCTTACTAGGGATCTTGGAGTGATGCACACCTCCTAAGGAAAGCTTCTTTTCTTGTTTGAAGAAATTTTTGAAGTATCTTTGGTTCATGCACACCTCCTAAGGTGATGCTAGAATCGTTTGCTTAACACATGCACAAGGAGGTATCTAAGGTTCATTTCTTGATTTCTCTTTGTTAAAAGTTTATGAACGATGCTTGTTTGAGGATTGAATGGTAGCCTTAATGTTGCATTTTGTCTGAATTGACTTATCAACCTTTTGTCACCTTGGTATTGTGAAGAATGTCCCCTAAAGGGAGTTCTTTTAGGCTTGGGCTTTGGATCTTTGGTTTTTTCCCTTGCTAGTCTTCCACCAACCAGTCCTTTGAGGTTGTTAGGGAAGGTCCTAGCTTGCCAAAACCACTGAAGAGACATCTCAAGAGGGAGGTCGGTCACCTCCCTTTATGCCCTAGGGTTTAGGGTAGTACCTTAACAACCCTTTTAGCTCGTCTTTATCCATCTTTTCAACTCATGAATTAGTATTTGTGTATATTTGCATTTTGTGGTAGAATAAAGCTAGATTAGGTCTGCAATTTATTTAATTAGTTAGTTTTATCACATTTGAAAAAAGTTAAAAACATAAAAAGTAGAAAAACCATAAAAAAAACAGTCCTAAAACTACCCTCCTAGCCCTCACGCTACCCTTTTCCTCCTTCCTAGCAGCCTCGGCCTGCTCCCAAGAAGATCAACCTCCCCTCTATCCTCCTTTCTTTGCTAAGGTGATGCTAGAATCATTTGCTTAACACATGCACAAGGAGGTATCTAAGGTTCATTTCTTGATTTCTCTTTGTTAAAAGTTTATGAACGATGCTTGTTTGAGGATTGAATGGTAGCCTTAATGCTGCATTTTGTCTAAATTGGGTCACTTATCAACCTTTTGTCACCTTGTTATTGTGAAGAATGTCCCCTAAAGGGAGTTCTTTTAGGCTTGGGCTTTGGATCTTTGGTTTTTTCCCTTGCTAGTCTTCCACCAACCAGTCCTTTGAGGTTGTTAGGGAATGTCCTAGCTTGCCAAAACCACTGAAGAGACATCTCAAGAGGGAGGTTGGTCACCTCCCTTTATGCCCTAGGGTTTAGGGTAGTACCTTAACAACCCTTTTAGCTCGTCTTTATCCATCTTTTCAACTCATGAATTAGCATTTGTGTATATTTGCATTTTGTGGTAGAATAAAGCTAGATTAGGTCTGCAATTTATTTAATTAGTTAGATTTTATCACATTTGAAAAAAGTTAAAAACATAAAAAGTACAAAAATCATAAAAAACAGTCCTAAAACTACCCTCCTAGCCCTCACGCTACCCTTTTCCTCCTTCCTAGCAGCCTCAGCGTGCTCCCAAGAAGATCAACCTCCCCTCTATCCCCCTTTCTTACCTTCGGCCTCCTCTTCTTCCTTCTCTTATACCTTCGGACTTGCTCCCTTGGCCTCTTACCACCCATGGCCACCTTCTTGTTG